>JABMBV010006707.1:0-10389 GCA_018906735.1 Mesochorus sp. PSUC_FEM 10030011 | reverse complement strand
AATTAAAGTCACTTTATTTTATGAAAATTATTATTAAGCCATTTTTTCACATCAAATTGAATACTTAAAATTCAATATCTAATGTAAAATTCTTAAAAACACATTGTTATTTGGTTTTTTCAATACAAAATGTCTTTTTAATTATCCAGAACCTGTTTAAATAGATATTTACACAAAATGTTATAAAAAAACGATGTTTTTACGATACTCACCGAGACTCCAAGAAAATTGAGACTCTTGAGCTGTTCCAGTAGATAATAGGCCATATCCTTGTGCGAATGATTGTACTGAGCTATGCTCGAATTTTTTTTATTGAAATATATCTCGAGATTTTTTAACGCCAGTGCCATCGACCATACTGCATCGTAGGTCTGACCTGCGTATCGTGAAAGGGTAACACCTCTCTTTGCTAATTCCGACGTGAATTCACCGGTAGTCTGAAACAAAATAATCGATTAATTAATCAAAGTTGAAATATTCAAACGCGTTAGGGAGTCACGAAATTTTCGAAAATTGTTGAAAACTTTGAGCAATTAATCGACTATAAATTCAATGGTTTCCGTTCGAACCGAACCCTAATCGTAAAACTATACAATTACGAGAGGAAATTTGATGAGAAGAGAGAATGATTTATTTGATTTTATAATGGTATAATTTCACTTTTATATCGACATAGCCTTTCATAAATTGGTGTCACAGTAAAATCGCAAATCGATGTTCCATGTACGAGAGTATACTGATGGGTCGTTGCACGAATTTTATGTTTGATCCTGATGTTACCACATCACTATATGTATATGCCCAATATTTTATATTCGGAGCATTGGAGATAATAAAATCATTTGCAAATAATATAATTTTATTGGATATAATAAACCATCGAATGTACCATCGACGACTTTATTTTTCCAACTTTTATTCCGATTTTATATTGAATTTCGAACATAACAACTGGCTTTTCAAACATTTTTTTTTGTCGTTTCGAGATTTTCTTTTTTTTCACCACAATGTCACTCGTTTATTAAATGAAATGAAATTTCATGGATTCTACAATTTTTAACTCCGATCATTCCTTTTTTTTTCTGCGAGTACGAATTTAGCTATAAATAAAACGACGTATCTATATACGGCTACATCCTATAACAATTTTCTACAAAAAATAAAAGTTCAGAAAAGTGTGCAATGTGTTCTCGTTAAAGGGAAAGCTTTTAAATAAAAATTCTTGTTGTTTCTCGAGCTAAGTTTTTACACGTATGTATGCACAGGCACATAGCAAAGGAAAAAAAAAAAAACGAAACGAGGGAGTAGAAAAACAGCAACGCGGAAAAATACTAAAGTATCTCGTGATCTAGATCTTTAATTTTTACCCCATCCCTATAGTATAGTAGCATACTGTAACGAGGATAAAACGAGAACAGTTGTCCACAGCTCCCTTCGTATTTACTGAACTATACATCGTGACTTTGTCCAGAATTTTTTTTTTTTTTTTTTTTTTTTTATCGGCATAAAAAACGGCCGGCATTTTATTTTATCTCCGACAATCCCAAAGCACAATGCAGACGACGCGGAACAATCACGAGTTCGTTTTTGTGTCGCTTCTTCGATTTCCGGTTGGTAAAAAATAGAAATGGGAAAGGGTTTGGGGGGAGAGGATACAACACAAAAATGTCGACAGTCGAACGGTAAAGAAAAAGGGTAGCGCAGGTGCATCAGACAGGCATATGGCATGTGGATATATATATTGAGAAAAAGCGCGATATTATTATCCAAGGCGCATTATTGCATCCAAGCAGGATATGCCCCATGGTATATTCCTTCTCTTGGGAGATAAAAGCTTTGCTTTGGGGCAATGTGTATACATCCAAAGTCGAGAAAAAGGATCGACCTCCACGTGGTGTCATTTCTTTATTGCATCTTTTTGTATTATAAAGCCCCCACGCGAAGAAAGAAAAGACGAAGTGCACACAAGACGATATTGGAGTTTGAACAAGATTTTTGTCAGTTTTAAATGACACACTCGTGTGTCACACAAAGTTTTCAAACGAGCTTGAAATGTGCTGTGATAAAAGAAGACGAAAAAATAAAACTCCGGGAGAGTACAGTCAGATTGAAAAAAAGTATACGGAAAGAAAATCTATCGATTCAAATGTATAAATATATAGATGTTCTTTTTTTTTCTTGGAACGACTTGGAACGATTATCTCGTAATGAGAATTGAATTGATTAATTAGCAGCGATTTGCGATGCATTTCTTACCAGCCCGGAGAAACTTGTCTCTTCAGCCAATCCGACACCGTAGCTCTTGACAATGATAAGACCGTCCAATGTTTGGGACAACTGCGACGGTGAACAATCGTCAGGGCCCCCATTGTGCCACCAATCGCCTGTCATTCCCGATAAATCGATCGTTTCTCCTGGCAAAATCCAGGCATAATCCCCACCGTGCATCCCCAGCTTCCAAGCCTTTGACAAACGATTTTTTTTTGTCTCTTTTTTTTATTTGTTTATCCTTTCCATACACGATCTCTTAATATCCGCAACAAATATTAATTATTTGTGCTGAATAATTACATCTCTGTATACGCTTATTATTTTCGGATAATTGGTGTAAATTTCATTGATCGGTCAACAATTATCTCACCTCGCAGAATAATCGTGGCGCGAGTCCCGGAGCAAAGCTGCCGATGATTATTCTCGTATCCAGATCCTGAAACATATACAACCCACGCGCGCATTCATATACTGGGTGGTCCGAATTCGACGTAATTATATGCAGCGTAATAATTTCGAAAAATTACATTACTGATATGGTCTAATTCAGATGAAATCAATATTTTCGTACATTCAATTCTCTCAATGATTTTCAATTGTATATGGAACATTTTATCATAGATAAAAATTGTTCCGTTCAATGTCGAGTACCCGACATATACCATCATTGTACACATTATCCCAATACGTAATAATTTGCGTTCTCTATTGCGCGTAGCACACGCGATCTACTGTATATATTATACGGAAATTCAATTGATTAGATAACTGAAGGGCGCAATATGATCGATGATTGTCGATGCGTTAACTGAATTATTGCGAAATTCACGCAGAGCCACATGATCTGCAGAGAAACACAGATAGAGAGAGAGAGAGAGAGAGCGATAGAGAGAAAGAGGGAGAGAGAGAGGGTGAGGTCGATGAGTCGAAGAGGTCAGAAGGTCGCGTAGGGTCAGTTACGTGACAACTCCTCTCTTGGTCCTTTACTCACGTGGATCATTTCTCCCTCTCTCTCTCTCTTTTCTTGTGCATACGCAACGTTTTGGTCTCGTTGTTTCCATTCATTGTATAGTACAGAACTGTGTACACATTTATATATGAACGCGTATATATTACGTTTCCCAACCCTTGATTTTAGGGATAGAATCGTCCGCACACGCCCGACGAATTTACGATGAAGAGCTCCGTTTTGCTAAACAAACGGACACAAAGCCAACCATCGACAACCATTCGTCCTCGGATTACCAAGAGTTTCGTCCTTGTATATACCTTTGAATACCAACTCCACACCGCGATGGACCTGTTTAGCATTCCCTTCCAACCCTACTATACCCCCGTTCCAACCAATAGCCTCTTATCGTTCACCGCCTAGGCTATACCGATCCCGTGCGATTGAACGATTTCAATTTACGTCCCGTACGTTCTTCACCAACGCATTTTCTACACCGATAACCGAAAGGTCAAATATATTCACGCAAGCGCTAACATTTTTCAGCATTTTCATCTTTTTATATCGTCGAAGATCGAGATTTTTTCTTGTTTCTTTTTTTAATAATAAATATCTAATGTTATATTGTAAATTTTCATTTTTTTATGTTTTTTTTTTCAAGAGACTGTGTCAGTTTAACGAAAAATCTCTGGTTCGTTTGTAAAAACTTCGGAAACGAAGGATGTAAAAGGAAACTGCGACGAAACGATGTAATCGAGATTGTCCATTCTCTTTTGCAATTTCCTCTACACATATTTTCGCGTACATTACATAATGAACGAACATTCATTTACAAGCTTATTAATTGTAATGTGTCACTCGCCTTTAGTGTACGAAGCTGTTCCTTGTAATCGTTTTCCCCAAAAGTAATGGTCGCCGCGCACGTGATGTTTGCCTGTTCCAATTCCGTCACCAGATCATTCACGGCCTGTGAACAAAGCCAGTGGATGAATAGATTCTGTACTAAAGTACGTTATACACGTATATATATACATTATATACTTGTGTATATAGGAGACGGTGGACCATTGCTTTTCGCATGGTTACCCGTTCAAGTCTATTGAAATGCGGAAAACTCTATTAAACCGTTTCTCTCTCTTTTTCTCTTTCTCTCGGAAAATGAACTGTTTCATCGTCTCCATTTTTCTCGGGTTTATAAACGTTAAAACGTTTCAAGATTATATCAACGATAATATTTTTTAAAAAATATTTATTTCAATGGAGAATCACATATATTTTACTTGTGATTCTCATTCGAAATGGCTGTGTTTAATGAAAATTTATTTGTAATAAAAAATTGTAAGAAAAAAAAAACATTATTTTGCAAAATCAAACGAGATAATTATAAATGTTTTATTCATCTTGTGGGAGATTGGAATATTATCAGCTCATATTTATTTTCAATTGAACAATATTAATTGCTGTCGCCGTAATTTATGCATAATTTTTTTTTTTTAGTTCTACAAAATTATATTATTTTTATCGTTTGATCTTAATTTTTTTTAATTACCAGTGAATACATGTCGCCATTTTGCGATAATGCCGTTACGGTATCCCAGCCAAAATACTTGATAAGAGATATCCTCGCTGGATTGTGACTCGAGTCTGGTGCCACGGTTCTCAAAAAAAGTGGAAATTCCTTGGGGTCCGAGAGTGCGGGAGCCGTCGATCCAAAAGAAACTTGAACGATATTCCAATACGGAACTATTTTTGCTAGTGTCTCAGTAACCTCGGAGCATGCTGTGCCAAGCAAAAATGGCATTATCGAAGTATTGTTTGAGGTGTAGAGTGCGTGAAAAAATCGATCGACTGCCACCCCTGGGTCGCACTATAAACAAGATAAATCAACGTGATTTTTTAATTTAAGATATATTTTGGTTGGAAAAATGTTGAAGAATTCGATTTTCGATACCTTTTTTTTTAATAATACATGTTTAGTGAAGGCGTTTAATGATTCGGCGTTTAATGATTTAATGATTCGATGGATGTGATACAAAAAGCGTTACATACTTTCAGCGTAACAAAAAAGGTGTTTTCGTCAAAATTGATATTCAAACTTAAAAAAATCTGTGGAAAATCGAAAAATTCTTTGATTCTCATCTCCCAAGTCTCATTTTACAGAAAATTTCATAATAAAATGAATAATGGCTCAAACGATCGATTATTCAATCGAAACAAAAAAATGCATCGATCATAGTAAAGTTGTTCATTTTATTAAAAAAAAAAAGAATTGAAAACATTTTTTTCATTTCCAAAATTTGTTTTATAATATAAATCGATGTATTTTTTTTTTCGGCTGATTACGAATCACCTATGATTTTTTTTTCTGAAATTTCAACAAACCTCAAATAAATGTTTATCCTATTATAAAATAAGTTTCAGAGGCTGAAGGTTTTCGATTAATCGAAATGCCCTATTATATGTATTTGTATACATGGATATTTATATACAAATACATATACTATATGCCCACCGAGGAACTTGGTTCTCTCGCTCATCTGGAACGTGGCTGCGACACCGCTTAATTGCTTGTGGACAGAATTAAGCAAATTGACAGTCTCGCCTGCAAGAGGGAGAGTCCCGTATCCCGGTGGGAACAGGTGCGCGACCGCGTAAATGCCTTCTAGCTCTGTTAATCAAAGCCGTTGGCATATATATCTTCATTACTCCGACCGCTGTACGAATTCCAAAATTTAGTTCAAGGATAATTATTGCAACGAATTGACGCATTATATGAATATCTATATGAGTTATATACAATATATGGTTTCGAATATCAAAAAGATATGTATGAGCGAGAGCTCGTGAAACATGGGAATAGGTCGAAATCACAGAGAGGAATTATTAAATCTTCGAGGCTCTCTCTGGGTCCACTTGAAACTTTGGCTACGTTTAGTAGCCCGCTTTCATGTTTGCCGGCATATACTATATATATAGATATAACGTCTATCAACCTCAGTGAGCAAAGGTAAAGGTGCAACCACCATCGTTCAACGCTTTGAATCTCACGAATTTTCCGCCCTTTAATTCGTCCCTGCTGTATAATCTGAAAGCACTTTGACATTGGATTCATTGCGAAAAATGTTTCCTTTTTTCCCGATTCAAGTGTATATATATATACTCTCGAAAGAGCTCGTCACTCGTACCGTTTGTTCAGCTGTGAGCAATAGGATTTCCCCACAAATTTTGTGAGTATGAATTCCCCTTCAACTATGCGCAATTATGGATTTTCTCTCTGTCGTATCGTCGTTGAGAAATGACGAGGGCAAATATTGAAATAGGTCATCAAGTAAAGCTTCGCATTTTAATAAAGGACGTACTCTCTCTCTCACCCTGGACGACCGTGTATTTCATCGTGCCAACATATAAATTTGCATCTTTTAAGCTTTGCTCAACTCTCTGTCGTCTTTACTCAGGCAATTCGATAGCTCTTATCTTCTATTTTTTTATGATAATTGATTAATTGTCACTATATCATTTTCATTTATTCATACAAGATGTTATACTGGCTGGAGCAAGTTTTCATACTCGTTCTTCAAACTTTTTAATTCTATCCACTTTTTCAGATGGATATATCAAACCCTACATCATTTTTACATCCTGAAATTCTATAGAATTTCTTACATTGTTTCATCGCCTTTCTTATGGAGAAAAAATAATATTAGAGGCTTCTATCACACATAATATTCCATTCGTAAGTTTTTCAGCGATTGAAAATAAAAAAGAAAAATTCTCCACGATAAACAGTTTGTTAACAGTATTAATTTGAAGTCATATACAAATAGTGTAGGGTCCTAAGATTAAGAACTCCATCTAGAGAAGGACATTTTTCAAAAACAAAGCCTTTTGTTTTTGAGTGAGGAAAAAAGGATCTGCAATGAAAAGAATCATTTAAAATCAATATCGGACTTGGGTCACAGCATTGTTGGATAGTATTAGGTGTTGGAAGGTTGGAGACTCGGAGCTTATAGCGGGTATATAGTGTAAGGCTCACGCTATCGTAACTCTGCCAGACGCGTATAGGGCCAACAGGGTTGCTTCCACGGGCATAAAAGGTTTTATGAGACAATAGATAATGACCGACTGCTTTTCTGCCAAGTTGGAACGAAACAAGCTTTCATACCATGTATCCCAGCGGAGTTACAATGGCTCGAGCCCTTCCTTGCTTGAAATCATATTTTTTTAATTTAAATAATCGCACGAAATATATGGTATATATGACACCTTTTTTTCTTCAGAGATAAAATGATAAAAGTAAAGGTTGAATCCGATCAAGAATTAACGTAAAAGATTTTCACTGTGCACGCGCGAGCGCTGTCTCGATTTCAACGTTGGTAATCAAATCCTGCGTACACGTGAATAGGCGTCAAATTGACGTGAGACGAATGGAGAATGAAAAAAAAAAGGAGAAACTGCAAGAAATTCTTGTGTTATATCGCGGAAGTGATACGACACGAGAGCTAAAGTGCTATGCTGGCATATGTGAAGCTGTGAACAAAAAAAAAAGAGGGGAAAAAAGGGAGGAATGAAAAGAGTAGAGAGATATATGGAAGATCAGCGCATGAATATACAAGGTATATAGACGTTGTATAGCGAATCGATGCTGCGAAATACATGTATAGAAAACATTCGGTGAATGCACCCATTACACTTTTATGTTCGACACCGCGATGTCGATCTACCTCGTAAAGTGGTCCAGGCGATACTTGTACGTCCGCATCGATACTTAATATTATCGCTCTCTTTACACACTCGTTCAATTTCGTTCGCGGTTCTATATACAAGAGAAAATTTTCAGCCATTTTCGTCTCACTGCCACGGCTGACTCGGGAAATTGATGCTTTTGTCAAATGCATATACATATATTTATATATAAATGGTTTCACGGCATAAAAATTTTACAAATTGCATCGAGGGCTCTTGTAACGAACACTCGATAACTGGAACACGTCGATATTACGAATACACACGCATGACCAGCTTGAAACTGATTCGCATTTGAATTTTCAATGTTTTACAAGTACCCACTGCGCGCGGAGCGGACTATGAAAAACGTTTTTCACTGATTGTGAACCGAAAACGCGGGCGATAACGCCTATGTATGTATGTAGATATATGTCGGAGATTCGTTCGATACTTTCAAAGGTAAATCGAGATTTCCTTTTCCGTTTCTCCCTTCACTATATAGATTCTTTTTTCTTCTCTTTGTTCTTTGTACATATGTACATGTACCCATGTCACGAACACACTGCTACCAGACACAGAGCGAATACGCGCGTATACAGTGTAAACCAAATTGTCGAATTGATGATAGGACGAGGAGAAAAGAGATCGAGAGAAAGAGGAAAAAAATTTGCAGGGCGTGTGAGCTTGATAAAAAGAGGCTTCATGGCTCAACAAATTCAGCATTGACCGTAGAGCTCCATCGATGCTTTATATATATATATATAAGTAGAGACTTTAAAAGGGCTACGAAGAAAAAAGGATATAGATATAAGGCTTATCCTGAAACCGTATTAACCCGCGGATTTCAGATTGAAAACGAGACGACATCGTCGGGCTGGTACCATGAAATATACGTGGCAAGCGCAGGAACTTTTTTTTTCTCTGTCTTTGAATTCTATCCTTTTTGCTTTTATCTCTCGATTTCGTATATAACGCGGGATTCGGAACACGTGTGTCATTGAAATCAATCAGGATATATAAAGAGCCTCAGGAAAAGAAGAATTTCAAATTTGCTCTTTGACACAAAGAATGTCTCATAAAATTGAAATAAATATTGAAGTAAAAAAAAATAATAACAATTGAAAAATACGAAGCTAAAATAAATTATGAATAAGAGGATAAGTATTATTGTTCAATTTTTCAAATGATTCGATCGTAACAGCAATTCATCGATGATGAACTGAATATAGAAAGACGAAAAAATCATTGGACCAGAGACAACTATATATGGATAAAAAACCAAATAATAATATATCTTCAATTATAATTTGATCTCCTTGAATGATAATGTCGTTCCTATTTCGCTCGAAGGTTATCGTTAAAACCTGTTACCAACGGAACTTTAATTGGAAATACTATATTTTCTTTCGCTCGGTTACAAAAAAAAAGCAAAGTGAAGTAACGTACATTGAGACGTTTTTTAGTGACTGGGTACCCAAGTACTCGAAGAAGATTGGTTAAATTACAGACACTCCCGAGTCACTTGAGAATGGTCTATGGGCAACGACGAAATGGAAAAAGAGTAAAAGAGTAAAACGTCTCTCTCTCTCCTTTTTTATCATCTCGTACTCGCCTGTAACCCTTCATACACACACACCTGAACAGTCGAGAGAATTCTCTCATGCGCGTCAGCGATGGCTGAGTGAAAAACTCAGCATCGCACTCTTCACACTTATACATACAAACACACACACACACATACGCACATTCGACATATGTGCTTGTGGCTCTATCCGGGCAAACACAAATAAAAACTGTGTGGCGCCCGAGGCCTGGATTTAATGAGGGCTCTATGTGCCGCGATCCTGGAGAATACAGACGTGGTGGATTGTGTGAAAAAAAGAGATGGTATGGGAGAATGAGAGAGATAAAGAAAAAAGGCGAAATAGGACATTGATAAGTCGAGTAGGGCTTCGCAATAACCCTTCCTCCGTTCTTCAGAGACTGACCGTGACGTTATGGGAGGACAAGGGTAAAAAGGAAGAAGGAAAAACGTGTCGGAAATCACTTCTACTTGTTGCATCGACTCCCTCGGCGCCTTTTATTATCGATCAATTTTCTATTAAATCTGAAATTACCAATAAACAAAAAAGAAAACAAAATATAAAAAACTAGAAAAAGTTATAGAGAATATTTTGTTACGCACGATCTAGAACAAAACGTAATATCTTCATTAAACATTTTTTTATAAAATTCTTACGTTTTTCTATACGCTCGAGCAGTTTTTTTTTTCTTCAAACAATTCAGAATTATAATCAACAAAGATATTTAATGATTATGATAAATTGTTCTTTTCTGAATATGTTGGCTCGTTCTCACGTTCAACTCCATTCGAAGACTGAATGAAGAAAAATTGAGAATAAAATCTAAAAAAAATTCGGTTGAAAAAATAAAATAAAAATATA
>JABMBV010006696.1:0-10391 GCA_018906735.1 Mesochorus sp. PSUC_FEM 10030011 | reverse complement strand
TTTTATATAATAAAAAAATAATCATTGAAATGAATTATAATTACAAAATACGAAATATGAAGAAAAAAAACAACAAGTTTAAGGATATCTCGATATGTAACAATGTTTATTGCGAAGGAAGAAAAAAATTGACATCACGCATTACAGTTGTATGTGTATCGATGTATATATATCGGTAAAATAGTATCGAAGAATTATGATATCGCTTTATGGCATAATAACAAGTTTATTAACGAGAGATACGATGCGAGAGATCACGCCCTCAAATTCTTCGGACATGACCAGGCTACAAGGTACAAGACTTGTTTCTCTCTCTCTCTCTCTCTCTCTCTTTGATTAATTTCATTGCGAGATCGAATAAAATCGAATAAAGAGAGTTCGGTGGGGCTGCGAAGCACCCCACTCGGGAGAAAGATCGCAGGAAGGTGTAACGAGAGAGAAGCCGCCGTACAGCAATAACACAGACGATGTTACAAGACTCGTTCGACAAGCCGAACGAGGCGGCGGCGGCGGCGGCGGCACGCCTCTTCCTCTCTCCCTCGCTCTTTACTGTAAACTCTCAGATGCTCCGTGACTTACTTTTTCCTTCTTCTTCTTCGTCTTCTTCTTCCCACTTCGTCCCATCTCTTTCATGCACCCTCATCCTCTCTCCCACACTCTTCATTTTTCGCCAACTATTTTCCCAACTCTGAGATTTCGCGTGTCTCTCGTTGCATTAGAAAAAAAAAAAATTTCCGTATATCGTTTAAAAAAAAATACATCATTGATAAAATAATAAAAAAAACAATCATATATAATTATATTGAAAAAACAAAAATGCTCAAGTTCGATTAATGGGGTAGGGGGATATA
Organism: Mesochorus sp. PSUC_FEM 10030011; assembly: GCA_018906735.1. Taxonomy (NCBI): domain Eukaryota; kingdom Metazoa; phylum Arthropoda; class Insecta; order Hymenoptera; family Ichneumonidae; genus Mesochorus; species Mesochorus sp. PSUC_FEM 10030011. The sequence continues at coordinate 9,540 of JABMBV010006696.1, read as the reverse complement.
TGTATATCGCGAGAATACATCGGAGATCGAAGAATTTAAATTTTTCAATGAAATTCAATTTGATTAATTTATTCATTGATTATTTATTATTATTTTTTCGTTTCCGGAACTGAGAAGAGGGAGGAAAATTGCGTGGGAACCGGTAATCCAGTGACCCCGAGTATTCCATATCGTGTGTAAACGTGTGTAAACGTGTGCAAACGTGTGTAAACGTGTGTAAACGTGTGTGCAGGAGGGTCTATTATACATGTAGCGTATATAACCGCGATGTAGCAAAGGTTAACCGATCTTTTTAACGCATTCCTAGAGCTGAACGTCCAAGTGTAAAGCCCCGTACTATAAGTCGACGTTGTACCGCGCTATCGAGCTATTAATAAAACGGAGAAAAAAAGAAGAGAGAAGGAGAAAAAAAAACAAGCCGCAAGAGTCTTTATATACGGCGAAGATTATTGCACGAGAGGCTAATACACGTTTCACAAAAAGCTCGACAATCGGCGGGAATGCATATCTTTGAAAATAGATCGAGCGATGCGTCGGTAAATTATTGATACACGTGGCATTCTTATAGGCTCGATATGTTTAAAACGTTTCTCTCGACTCGGTGAAATCGACATTTGCTATTTTTATCGATAAAAAAAAATCTATCTCTAGTCATAATTTTCTGCATGGTTGAGAGCAGGCACGTGTCAATTTCATTCTCGAAAATCAATTTTTTTTTTTTTAGTATTGAATTTTGAATATTCAAGTAGACAAGAAAAAATATGTTTAATAATAATTTTTATAATAATTTCTTTTGTTATTATTAAAAATGACGCGGTCAAAAGAATTTTTTCAATGTGATTTAATTTCCTACGTGCAAAAAAAAATTCAATGCGTTTGTTTAACTTTTTATTAACTTATTCTCAAACGCTGAGAAAATAAAATGACGATTTTGTGCGAATTAAAGCTCGTTTTCACCAATTGCGTAATTCCACCGAGAGATCTTGGGGCCTTTCATTCTCTTCAATTGGCGATTTGTGTAGCACACACACACACACACACACACACCCCGCGTATTTTCAATCTACTAGACACTTTACTCTATTTTCTACAAGCGCGTCTTTAGTTGAAACAAAAAATAAAATAAAATAAAATGGTCTTTTATCTTAACTCTTGGCGCCGTGCATATGCAAAGAGAGAGAAAGAGAGAGGCGCGAATGGAAAACACGCAGGTGCGATCGAAGCGTGATCGGCGTATACCCGCGGCAATCACGAGAGCGCTAGGCAAAACTCTCTCGGCTCCTACTTGCTCGCGCGAGTTCTATCTCATTTGGCGCGTATGTGTGTGTGTGTGTGTGTGTGTGTGTGTTCGAAAGTTCAAGCAGGCGATTCTAATGACGTGGGAAATGCGCGTCTTATATACACTCGCGGTAAAGATCGGCTCCGCAGGAGCTCTCGATGTGCCAGAGCGGCCCGATCGTTTGTACTTTTTTTCCTTCTCCAATTTTTCATCATTATTATTTTCGCGTCCAACCCCTGCTTCTAGTCGCAAACTTGGTCACGACGCCGGCTTTGCCACATTACGTTCGCCACTTGAGGATTTCATATTTATATATAATAATAAGTTTAGGTTTTGATTTTCTTTTTTGTACCGAAATAATTGTCGTAGAAAGTCGGACTTGAAATTTAAGGCTTTTACCACATCTTCAACTTTTCGTAAGATCGCGCGTTCAAGTTGTCTTTTTTTAAAACTCGATATCTCGGCTTCTCGACGACCAAATCTTTTCAGTTTTTTTTACGCATCGAAGATGAGTAATGGTCGGGAAAATTATCGCGGAAAACGCGTTTTATCGATATTTTATACGCGCATGTACTATTATCGTTCGTTCGATAGAATCTCCTTAAAAAAAAGTGTGTTTCGATGATTTTGCCTTTACTTTGTAAATAATTGTGATTGTACCACGAGTACGTTCTCAATAACAAAATTTGCGGCGCGCAATTGAGACAGAGAGCGGGGGAAGATTGCGAACGAGCGTCATTAAAAAAAATTGTACAAACGTTCGAGCATATTGTACACAACGCGGTACAAAATCGAAGAAATATAAAGTGTGAAAAACTTGCGATCGTGTACGTGAGCGAGGGGGCCAAGGGGAGGGGAAGAAGAAGATGCGACTGTGAAGAATCGCGGAGGCGCCCAGAGAAGAGGGGAGAAAAAGAGAAGCGAGGGAGCGGCGAAGCTCGAGAGGGTGCTCGCGCGAGTATATATACGTTGAGGCAGGTCGGGGAGGGTCGTGAAATTCGGTCACCATTTTAATATCGATCCGCCCAGAGCGTCGGAAGAGGCCGAAAGCCGCAGCGTTTCAAGCTCCAACAGCCGCGTCCTATTTCACGTGCGTGTATACACCACACACGAATATTTTATCCCTCGTTTTAATCTCTCGCAAAAAAAAAAAATTAAAGAAGAAAAAAAAGTCCCGCCGAGGGAGATAATACACGAGGGATGAGAAGGAAAAAACGACAAGAGAGGGAGAGTAAAGTAAGCAGATTTAATTCTAGTGACCGTTGCGCAGTTTAACCTCGGTTTAATTCGTCGTATACGCTCGGAGCTGAATACAAGTAAGAAGAGAAAACGCGCGGGACACGATCGAGGATGAGAGAGAATGGAAAAAGGGAGTCGCAAAGTTTTAGCATTAACGACGGACGACAACGAACTAGACTTGTACTATGTAACTACACGACCCGAGAGGGAAAAGTATACGAGAGGGGGAAAGGGAGAATAAGAGAGAGACGATGGGACGACCAAGTGCGCTCGCTAGACTCGCAATTCGCCAGTGAAAACTTTTCTCCAGCTGTTCCTACGAGTATAGACGTTTCTCGACGGCCGACGAACGAGAAGGCACAATGCCGTGAACCGAGTATCGTCAATTGCGCCCTTTTTCCCGGTACACATTACTCGATAAATATGTATTATATTTCTCCTTAATTTTACCTTTCCCTCTCTCTTTTCCACCCCCATCTCTTTCCCTATCGACAGACGATAGCAGATAGATAGAGGTCGGGTTGGCTTCTCTAGCATGCGATACCACAAACACACATACACGCACACACGGATAAAGTTATTCCTCGCGGTAACTCCACACACGACAATTATTATCATCATTTTTTCTTTTATTTCCTTCTCCTCGCGCGATAATCAATTCTACGAATTGTTGTATGAAAATCTGACAGATTTGAGGTTATTTCTCGCTCCAATACAATTGGCACGTCTCGCCGGTGTAATACCACACAAGCACATTATTGTGTTTCCTCGGAAAACACGTTTGAAATAAAAGCGTAATTGAGTACCACTATTTCACGGATATACAGAGACGAGAGAACACTGCGGGACAAAACACTTTGGATATGAATAACCTGACGCGCAAGAAACGCCTACTGTCGCGAGACAAAAAAAAATCATCGCGTCAGCTTATCGAATACAATTGATGTTTTTTTCTTCTTTTTTTTTCTTTTTTTAAATAAACCCAGCGCAATGACGTTCTCGCCAATGATCAGATTGGAAAATCGTTTTTCATTAGTGTATAGCAGGGGACACATCAGCTGCTATACATACATACACAGATTCACACGACAGCACATATGAATGTATATATGTATATATATGTACACCCATACGTATACGTAGGTGTCTATATACTAATGGCGACATCGCACGGATTCAAGGACGAATATTTTTATCGGACAAATTTTCAACCCTTTTTTCTTCATCTTCTTGATAAAATTTACAAATTTTTTTTTTTATTGAAAAATATTTTTTTCCAGAGAGTATAGAAAATAACATATGGGGGATTTAAAAAATGGCGCGAATTATGAAAACTTCGTCGAATCGATTTTATTTTAATAAAGGATCAATCGATTTGATTTAATAAATAATCAATTGTTTATTCTTTTTTTTTAACGTAATTGGTTATTATTTTTATTTCATTCTTATATTGATCTAAGTAATTTTTTTTTTTCCAACGTTATATACATATTGAACTTTTATCTTCTCGCGAGGTACTTGCGAGTAATCAAAAGTTCATTGACATTTGATTTTGAATTTCTTCTTTGAATTATAATAAATATCGCTACATTGAGTATGCAGGTGTGAATGGTTGGCATAAAATTCCTTACAACTATCGCATTAAAATGTTGTACAATGTAATAATTGCGTTTCACTTATCTCAAATTCATGACCTGCTGAAGAAATCGATTAGCCACACACATATATATATATGTATGGATGTGTGAACATCGGATCGAACGAAAGATAATAAGGTGCAAATACGCGAAGAATATATAGATTTAACGATGACCACACGCGCACCGTACACTGTGCGTGCCCGATAGTAATCGGTAAAACTACGCGATTGTAATCACAGTGACAATGACGAAAAAAGTATAGCTACATCGATTTTTTTACGGAAATTGTCCGAGTTTGCTGCTGGAATCGTGGAAACTTCAGTATTAGTATTCTAGTGGACCTCTTGCAGAGGTAGTTCCTGTGACAATTTTTTTTTTTCCAATCAATGAGGCCCACTGATTTTAGCAGAAAAATAAACACTATTGACGATGGACGAAATCGACAGACTTTTTGGAATATTCTAGTCAAAGTTTATAATGAATTTTCATTGCAATCGACGATACATGGAATTAAGTACACGACTCAAGCCAAATCTACTGTTGGAAGGTATAATCAATCTTTTGCAAATCCTGTCTTCAATACGAATACAAATTTTACGAAATTTAAAGAACCTGATAACAGAAAATTTAACTTGAAATATACGTTCTATTCTTTTTTCTTCTATATTCTCGCTCAATTGTTTAACAAATATTTTTATTATTTTTATCGCTTTTCATAAGATTTATAATTTAAGAAATATTTCTTCTCAATTTCTTTATAAAATTCACGAATTCTGAAACATGAAACACACTTTATATTCTTATTTTTATTTCTCTATATTCTTATTTAATTGTTTAACAATTGAGTTCTTGATTTTTTTTTTCAATTTTTATGAGTTTCCATAGGATTTACAATTTTATAAATATTTCTTCCAAATTTCTTTATAGAATTCAGAAGTTCTGGATATTTTCTTCACTGTATGTTCTTAATGCTTACTTTTTTTTAACTTTTATTGCAAAGATTTTTTAGTAACTTTAAATATTTCGAATGAATTTTAAATTAAATGAAAGTCAATGATCGACATATAGAATACGAGGGAAAATTTAAGGTATCTCGAAATGATAGTCTTTCAAAAACCTTGAAATATATAAATCTGCACAGGGACAGATATCTATTTGCATAAGTTATTTAATACACAATCAATAAATGGTAAATGAGGATTAATAGAAAAACCAATAAAATATATAAAATTTATAATAAATTCAATGGACAAGTGCACATAAAAATTATACGACAGATTGATGGAATTTTAATGTGTATTTTTCCTGGATTTAATACAAATTTTATCAGCTTTATCAGCATTTTTTATCGCAGTATATGTCGGTATTCAATTGACAGTCCGAGTTGCAATTTTTTCCTATATCTTCCGAATAAATGGGTATGAACGATAATTTGTAACTGTTGATGGTTTGAAATGCTTTTCTCATACTATGAATACAAAAGTTTTATATATATAATCATTTTGAAATATACATAGGAGGAAATTATACCACAATTGTTTTTTTTTGTCTTTTTCAATATAAATATTTCAAATTTGGTATGAGAATGCATTGAAAATAAAGTTAATAAAAAAAACAGTTAAAAAATGAATAAAAAGCCTACATTAATGATTTGCAAAATTACAGATACCTCTGGCTAATAATCGTTGCTCTATCGATAATATCTGCATCTCAATTGGCATATAAATTTTACGAAAGACATGAATCGGCGAATATGCGTACACTGGTTGTGAGCAATCAGTATCCAAGCTGGTTGCTCGAATTACCGGCAATTACATTTTGTCATTCCGACATCGCGACGGTACATCGTTTGAAGGAGCAAAATTTTCAAGCATTAGTCAATAACAAAACATTGTACAAACTTTAAACTATATAAACTATTGTTGTAATAATAGCTATGACGATAAATTATTATTATAATTATTTCAGTAAATTACCATTTGACACTAAGCTCAAGGATTTTCAAAATAGCCTGAAATATCTGTCAATTGGTCTATTCCCGTCCAGTCAATACCACAGCGAATTGTACTTCCTGAACAAAGTACTTGAAGTTAATAATATGACTCTCGTGCAATTGTTCGAACTCGTCGGTCCCAAATGCGACGACTTCATTATAATATGCCAGTTCGAAGGTACGATCGAGGATTGCAAAAATTTAATAACGTCAAGTTACACGCCTTACGGAATCTGCTGTTCTTTCAATTATGCTCTTATCCAAAACGAACACAGGTACAGTCTTAATAAATATCTTTGATGCACTATTATTCTCAAAATTCACTTGTAAACTTCTTTAAACAATTACCACTTTAAAGTTTTTTTCTTTAAACTGCACGAAATTCTTTGTGGATAATTGATACAAATCGTATCATCTTTTTCCATTTTTTTGCTTATTTATGAACGGTTTTTTTAAGATTTAGTGGGAAAATTCTTTTTTAATAAACTTAGAGCACACGTTTTCTTATGTTACTTCGAGAGTCAACACTGAGCACCACGAATAATTCTCAACAGCACATAAAGTTATACCAAAAGAAGAAAAAATGAATTGAAAATAAAAAAAATGTCCACCTTGACCAGTGACACCTGCCTCTATGCGACTCTCGACGAATAGCAATTTCTTCGTTTTTACTTGCATCGATTATTTTAAATTCTGTACCATTGCGTGCCGATTCGTTGCGCAATTTCGCATACACACGTACACATTACCGATAGTCTTCCTTGGATAATGTATCTTTGAAGATAATCCTTATACATCATTCGCATTCGATTTGGTACAAACTTGACCGGTTCTAGAGTACAAAGTACGCCACGGTTATTATTATGCGTTGAGACATTAAAGTGGCGCCGATTTTTTCAGAGTTATGACTCAATAGTCCATTAGTTTGCCCGAGGGAGAGAGAGAAACCGTTGGAATTAATTTTAATGAAAAAAAAAAAAAAAAATTATTTTTTAATTCGCCAGAGTTCAGACAGCGGATGAATTTGTCCTTGGCTTTTTGAAAAAAAAAAAAAACTCTCATCGAGGACATTTCCTATATATCGAATTTTTTTTTCAATCAATAAAAGTCTAAACGAAATATTGAATAAGAATGACAATTATTGACAATTTTTCCAAGGAGAAATAAAAAAAAATGATTATCAGAGAGAAATCGCATGGGGTCATTGCGAAGATCTCATGCGAATAATTAAGAGCTAATAAAAAAAATATTCAAACGTTCAATAATTACAGATGGAATACCTCAGGCAAGGATTATTACAGCGTGAATTTTGGTGGTCGTTATGTTCTATCGTTTCTCATCAAGACTTATGGCAACGAAGATCGTATATCATCAATGATGTACGGAGACGGTATTAAAGTTTTAGTACACGAGCGTAACACCTATCCGGGTCCGTCGGCATTAGAATTTGTCGCGGCAACAGGACACGAGACCATTACGCGTCTTTTTGGTCGTCATTTGACCGCTAGTATCGAAGTTCTCAATCTAAAACCACAAGAACGGGATTGTTATACAACAAAGAAGGCACGTAAATTGTATCGAGCGGACAATTGTTACGTTGCGTGTCGTGAGAAAATATTTCGTACATGCGGTTGTGTGCCCTTTTTCTCGATAGAAATCGGGAAAAATCAACAAATTTGTAATCTTACTCACATATCGTGCCTCACTCGAGTCAAACAGAAGGCATATTCTATCACTCTCAGAGATACTTTGTGCGGTTGTTTGCCAGATTGTGCAAACACAATGTACTCTCTGGTCGCAACTACGATACCGTTCAACGCACCTCAGTACAATCCATCCGCATTTTAGTAAGTCTCATTTCTGACGTCATTTCGGTGCTCTGAAGATCACCGAAGATCTAAATATTTGAATTTATTATGAATGACCGTGCATTTTTATTCAACAGTCAAAAAGCTAGGGAAATACTCAATGCAACTGCCATTCATATTACATATTCGGAACAGTCATCGATGCTGCAACGACGAGAGCTTGTTCTTTCGTGGATAAATCTTGTGTGTAAGTATATGATTTTGAAAATAGAAAAACCGTGTGAAATGCCAACCATTTTGAAAAACGATTTTGAATCGATTAAAAAAAAATAAAACGTATATTTATTTACGATATTGACAAATTTGAACATTGATCGATAAAGAAAATACAAATTATTTGATTTTAGCTTCTTTAGGCGGAGTTTTCAGTCTATTTCTCGGTTGTAGTTTCATATCGATAATCGAGATAATCTACTTCTTTGTTATTGATCTCATATTAAAACTGAGGGATTCTCGACGTGTTACGAGGACCACTCACAGAAAGGCACAATTTCCAATCTACTGAGAAATATTTCGGCCCTTGTTTATTGAAAAAATATTGAAACTCGTTACGGAAAATTGTGAAAAACATATATCTCGAAACTACCATGAGGTCAATACACATGTACCAGCACAATAGATAACAACAATGTATTTACTCTCCATTATATATTATACAATTAAAAATACCTATTTCTTTTTCTCGCTAACCAACGTTTCATCATTAAATTATTCTTCATCGGAGTCTTCAGCGTCTTCATTAGAATCCACATCCTCCTCTTCTTCATCCTCAAATTCTTCTTGCGTGCTCTCATCTTCTTCTTCACCCTCAGATTCCTCTTGGGAACTTTCACTATTTTGCTTTTTCAAGCTTGTCGATCCTTTGTCCGACGTTTTTGCTTTCTTTTCCTCTTCAGACTCCCCATCGTAAATCTTCAAACCAGTGGACTTCTTATTCTCCGACTTTTTCCTCTTCTTCCTTGTGTCCTTCTTGATTACAAGAGTGTTACCTCCGACTACCGGCCACTCACGCTCCTTTCTCAGATATTCACCAGCCAATTTAGCGCTTTCAAATTTAACCAGAGCGATTCTGTGAAAATCAATTTGAACGCTTATTTCATTTTTTTATTCACGAATTCTAGGATTTGTACATTATCAACATTCATAGTCCATACATTCTGGACAATGAAGAAAAAAATTCACTATTAGTAAATTTCACATTGAAATTATGGAGGGTGATGACCCAAATAAAAATTTTTAAAAATGGATAAAAATTGGACGGAATATTCATTACAATTAAATCTTTTTTTTTTTTTCATACTTTTTAAAAAAAAAATTTTATCTACATAACTCATGAGAAATTAAAGGTTGAAGATATATTTTCATTTTCACAGAGTCCAATGGGGGTATATTATAAAATTTCGAATACAAAAAAAACAAAACATAAACGCTCTTAATGAATAAATTAAATAAATTAATTAAAAAATATTACTCATCGCAATACGACAAAAATCCAACTTTGACCTTTAATTAATTAATTTA
>JABMBV010006685.1:0-10392 GCA_018906735.1 Mesochorus sp. PSUC_FEM 10030011 | reverse complement strand
AAATATACATATATACTCATACACACATATATATATATGTATATGTACGGTGCGTTATATTTATATGTATGTATAACCTCCCCCGTACGATGAAGGGGAAGCTGTATATACCGGGCCATGGGCAGACGCGATCCCGAACGAGAAAGAGATAGAGCGACAGAGAACGAGGGTGAGAGAGAAAGAGAGAGAGAGAAAAAGGGAGAGAAAGAGAGAGAGAGAGAGATGGAGAGAAAGGAAAATCGGCGACACGGCAGGGGGAGGGGGAAAGAAAGAGAAGGAGAAACGGAAGAGAGATTACTCCGAGAGAGAGAGAGAGAGAGGGATGCTGTGGCTGCGCAGTGGCAGTTTCGCCAAGCTTCGCGTGTATATACATTATAGCTACAAGAGATATCGCAAGTCCTTCGCACGTAAACTAATAAAAATGTAAAGAATGCTATTTTGCATAAAAAATGAGCCTTCACGCTGAAGCCTCCCTCAGTGCGCGATGGGGGAAACTTTTCTTTTTTAGCTTTTTGAAGATCAATTTGCTTCTGGGCAGTAATTATAGGCCAAGAAATGTATATGTTCGATTGTGTGTGCGGGGAAAGGTGCGAGAGAAAAAGGAGGAGCAGGTCGCCAAACCATCATGGAAAAAGAGCGCGAGAGAGGGCTCGTTTGAACCGCGAGTTCCCGCGCGCTTCGCGAGCCAACACGCGCGAGATTTTCGCGTAAAGCTGCGGACTGGACTACCACGCATCTCTCCCCTCTTTTCACATCTAATTTCACCTCCCACTCGCAGCCCCTTCCCGCCAACCACCACCATCGCCGCTTCCCACCCCCGCTACTTCTCCTCCTCCTCCTCTTTCCCCCCTCATCCACAGATCAATATTGTGCCCAGCGTGCGGGTACTCACTCTCTCTCTCTCTCTCTCTCTATCTCTCTCTCTCTCTCTCTCTGGCTCTCCCTCTCTCTCTCTTTCTCCACCGCGTGTGGCTCCAGAGCTTTCGCCTCTTCTCCCAGCAGTGCTAACGCTCTCGCGCGCGGGATCTCTACGCGTCCTTTCCTCGTCTCACACACAGACACACACACACACACACGCGAGACGCAGCATGGAATCAACGTACATCGGCAAATGGCGACCGGCCCAGGATCCCCAACGACATACTTGTGGCTTCGCCAATTCCTTCCCCAAGAAAAAGAAGAAAAATAATCGGCGCTATGTTACGTTAACCTACTACCCTTACTTCCCAATCCGCAGCAACAGGAACCCCGACCCTCTTTGTTTCTCTCTCTCTCTCTCTCTGTCTCTCTCTCCCACTCCCACCCCCACCCCACTCGCAACCACTCGGTCGCACGGTTCAAGGACCCGTATACAGTTGATCCTAAAAATTTCCGAGTCTATTGACTGGAAGATATATTTATCAGGCAGATTTTAATTATAACATTATTCGTTCTCTGACCATTCGCATTTACGAATAACAGATTCTGATGAAACGATGATTTTTTTTTTTTTTTTTAATTTCAGTCATATTAATTATTAGAGTAAATTGATAATGTCAAACAAGTTATTAATTAAACATTGTTAAATTTGTGAGAGTGATAAAAATGAAAACGTAATTATATTAATCATAACGATAAATTGTTGGGTATTGCACAAAATATTATTTTTATTGTCAAATTTAAATGTAATCAGTATCGAAAAAGGTGTGATTAATTTCATGAATGTAAAATCAAATTGATAATATCAAACGAATTATTGTTATTGTTTAATTTGTGATTGTGGTAAAAAAAAAACAATAATACATAATGATTACGATAATTTTTTAACATTAAATGAAATATTATTTTCATTATTAGCTTTTGAAATGTTATCAATAACGAAAAAAAAATATAATTAATTTAACAAATGGATAACAAACGAATGATTTTTTTTTATTGTAAAATTCGTGATCACGTGACAAAAAATACAATAAATACTACTGCGGCTAACGATAAATTGTTCATATAAAACATTATTTTTATTGTTAAGTTTAAACGAAATCAATAACGAAAAAAAAACGTAATTAATTTAATTAGTGTAAAAAAAAAAAGCCGCGCCACGTATTATCTTTGTCCCAATTGTGAATTTGGCAAAAGGAAAAAACCTTTGGAAAAAGCTGAATACGTTGCTGAAATTTTTTTTTTGTTTTTTGTATTTTTGAGTTTGCGAGGTATAACGCACATGCATAATTGTTTTATGATATGATGTTGGAGCTTTCCATATATAGCAATTCCTTTGTTTCACGACGGATTTCGGCTGCTCATGATCGCGGTGCGACGACCTTGCGCAGTCGAAAGCTGTGTGTTATTCGTTCACTGTGTATATGCGCGTTACATCTGCTAGCACACGCGTTCTACTCCGAGCCAGCACTTTCAATGAATGCAGGCGCTCGCCTCTTTCTATTCATGCCCGGGAAGTCGATCCCGTGTGTGCTGCAATGTCGAGTGGCTCGCTTCCACCATGCTTTTCATCACCAACAGTATAGTCCTTTCCACCATCATGGTATCAACTCCGGTTTATTATAAAAACAAAGAAAAAAAAAAACAACAACAACAAACACGAGCCATTTTTTTCTCTAATTTTTCAATGAGGTTTTACGTTCTCCTTTCGTCACGTCTCTTTCTTTTTTCACGTTAAATCTTTCCTCGTATATGTATGAAGGGATTGATTAGTTAGGAATCCGTTTCTTGAAGATTGTATGACGACGATCAAATCAAAATTTTTCAGTTTTTCTTACATAGAAAATGATTTGCGAGCTTAAGTTCATTAAGAAAAATTGTTTCAAATTGACTAAAGAACAACATACACGAAATTCAAGATTGTCCGAGGTTATATTTATTTGTTATATATTAAAGAAAATTTCGAAAAAAAAAATGTTCAACAGATTTTTTTTTTTAAACTGAATAAACTTTTTTCTTTAAAATATTGAAAATTGGCACTTATAACACGCGCTCTTATGAGAAATTAATGAAAATTGTGATTTTTATAAATGAATATTTCGACTTCTGCGCGAGGTGAAATATTTTTTAATTTTGCGAGCTGTTATAGATATCATGTTCTCTTTGTGTGGTGCAAATTTAAAAGGATTCTATCGATAACAAATTTTGCATACAACGTCCTTAAATAATCAACAACGATGGTTTCCGATATTACGCTTACTTGAATGATTTTATTGTTTGATACAATGATATCGAGCGCAATATTGAGTGCGGATCATTTAGAGGTACACCGGAGACTCTTCGATCGTCGCTCGACCGCGCTTATTGGGGAACGATTAATTGATCGAATATTCCCTAATTTCGGCGTAGAATATTCAAGAATATTTTAATTTTGCGTGTGTGTGTGACGTTCGCCACATATATAAGTATCCGCCCATAATGTTAATCCTGCGCTGGTCGTTGTCCGCGAAAGAAATGAATTCTCATTTCTGTTTGATAGACGCGGACCAACGACCGAGAGCGCACAAACGCTTATTCGCTTTTTAACGAGCCCCAACGTTTTCTCAAATTTGTTATTTTCCTTTGAACGGATCAACCTTGGATATTTTTTATTCTTAAAAAAAAAAAAAAATGTTTCCTTTCAAGAGAGCGCAGGAAATGCACGACGCTGCAGGCGAATGTGGACTCTTTTTATCTTTATTCGGCCAAATTAACTGTCTCGTTTGAGCTGATTCCACTCGTACTCTGCGCTCCTCCGCAACTCCATACAGAAAATTGTTTTCTTTTGATAATTCAAACAATTGTTTTGATATTCAAAATACCGATTATTAACCCGTGTTTTGTTATCTTTCATCCAACATATCGCATCAGTCATTTTCGAAATTTTCAATTTCAACAACAATTTCGGTTAAAAGATTGGGTTTTGAAAAAAAAAGAAATTCTAAATAAAAATAGGAAAAAAAAAATTCTTGGGCAATGGGAAAAACAAGAGTTTACATTTGGCTTTTCATGAACTTTATAGTCTTTTTAAGTGTTTAATTTTCTATCGCAAATTCGACTATTTTTTTAAAAGAAATTTAAATAAAAATAAAACTTAAAAATCTTTTTTTTTTTTTAAATACCATCAGAAATATTCGTCGAGAAAAACAAGTGTTTACACTGGACTCTTAATAAACCCTATATAGCCTAAATTTCAGTTTCAACTGCAAATTTAACTACAGGATTTATTTTAAAAATAAATTTTAATAAAAAAAGAACTTGAATAATTAACTATCATTGATTATTTTTTTTTTTTCAATTATTTTTAAATATTTTTCTTTATTTTATGTGTTTATTAGTTTTTTTTTTTATTATGTAGTTAGCCGAATTGTATTCTACAAAGTTACCAAAATTAAACTTAATTAGTAAATCGAATGATAAAATCTATGAAAAGTCAATCAAAGTAAATGTAGAATTGTATCAATTTTTATTGGTCAATTTACCATGGATAATTGTTTGTTGCTGAAGCATATATTTCCGCAATATATTAGTCAGATGTATACCTATTATAATCCAGCTCAGCTGGGGCCCACCTATCAGAACAGACTGTGAGGCTCGGGTCTCTCTCACACGCGCTCCGACTCCCTTAATCACCCGCATCGTTTCACCACCCCCGTGATTTCGATTCGAGACGCTTATAGCAAACGCTCGCGTCCCATATATATAAACATAGTAGAAATGTAAGGATCTAAACACGCACCATAATTTCCTGGAACTCTAAGGATTTAGTATGCTCTCCCGTATAGTTCCGAGGCTAATAAACTCGAAATAGTCGACGGGTGGTGTCTTGCGCCAATATATATTGCCGCATTATTAAACTACCAGTACACGCGAGTCTCGAAACTTTGTTACACGGTATATAAAGCAGGAGAAGCGGAAGTCTTTGCCGCCTGATCCTAAATTATATATTCCATGCTGTTCGTAATGGTATAGATGCAATAAAAAATGGCACACTCTTGATAAGTGCCAACTTTCGCCAGTCACACATGTGCTGAAGCTTGAGAAGTAAAAAAAAAAAAAAAAGAAAATCACACATACACGACCTGAGAGTGTTTCGAGCTCTAGTCGCCGCGTGAAAGATAAGAGTGTCCCGAGGGTCTTTTGTACGAGCGCGGTTGAATGGCGAGATACACGACGTATTCTGTATATCGATAGAGAGATCGCCAACGTATATATAAAACGATTGGAAACGTATATATTGAGATTTCTATGCTTTGCTTTTAGGTGTATATCGATGCCCGCAGTTGCCTTGACGCTAACTCGTTCAGACACTTGCAAGATCGTTCTGACATTTTATTTTATTCCCCAGTACATCAATGCACTTCGAACACTTCGTAAAATACATCTCTATTTCTTTTAGTGTCACATATATACTTTTCGATACTTAAGTCACTGTGATTCACATAGGATATTATCAATTGGATCATTTGAAAGATCATAGATGAAATACTTTTTTTTTTAATCCGACATTTTTTAATTAATCGTAATATTCTGATTTTTTTCAATTACTGTAACTTTGTTAAAAAAAAAATTTCTCCAATTGACTCTGTCGTCTTAAAAATCGGCAAAAACCATGCGAGAGGATAGAGGTAAAATGGTGCGAAAGTCAAAAGTTCGGTCTTGAAAATCAAAGATAATTTGAATAATCATTAGGTTGTTATGGTTCGAGTCGTATTGTGAGAGTTTAACGATTATCAAAAGAATCAACACAAGACAAAGAGAAGGTCCAAGTCGTGTTCTGGAAGTTTATCGATTATGAAAAGCATCAACAAGGTGAAAATACTTTTGATATTGATTTTCATATCAGGTAGTTTTATTTTCGATAATATTGTGGTAAAAATTTGTGAAGAATGAAAGAAAATAGAGCTTGGAAGTTTAAAAACATCGATTAACACGAAACACGTACTATAATTGGCTATGAATCATTGATGAGGTTTGTCAATGCCGAAAAACCAGACCGTAATTGAAGCCCGAGAGAAATTCTTCAACGGTTCGAGAACCTCCGCGTCATTAACCCACATGAACGTCGTGCGCGTATATATGAGACAGAGAAAGAAAAAGAGAGAGAGAGAGAGAGCACTTGAATATCCAGAGGCGTAGGCGGACACAAACCACGCGTGCAATTTTGCTTTTTTGTTTTTATTATTTGGCCACTCAAGTTACTCGAGAAAATCAAGTGCACCGACGGTCTGAGAATGCACTTGAGTTCGCCGCATGCACCGGCCAGAGTTCGTGTCCCGAAGTTTTTCGTGCTTCGAGCGAAAATTGGCGCCGCTGTAATGATTCCTTCAGCATTTTTTGTTTAATAGTCATATATAAATTGGATGCTAAACATTTATTTATAAAAATGCTATAATATAGCTTGGAAAATCGTTTGTCAATATAACACGCCATGTGCTCGTCTCTTCCTTATATGAAACGCGACAATGCGTTGGACAAGTGCACATATGCAGGTATAACATATTGCTCATCGTTGAACGTGTGCTCGCGGCTCCGAGCAATCAACAGATAAGATTTACGATTATAGAAGCCTGCGGTTATTACTTAACGCCGAGAGCGCATTAGTCAACCGAATTTTTTGTCCTAGCATCGCGTCTGCTTCCACATATTTTAACGCTAAATCATATGTGTGTCTCACCAGACGTATTTTTATCTCTCTCTCTCTCTCTCTTTGTCACACTTAAATATCGTTAATATGATAATTCGTAAGTCTTTTTTTTTTACATTTACATTGCTCGGGTTCGCGCAATTTAATAACGAAATTATTCAATTGTTCTAAAATACAAAGCGTAATTTTCTCATCGCGATCGTATTTTTTTTACGTCACATCTTCCACGAGTAATTGTCAATTGTTTCTGTACGTTAATTCGCGGTGCGGTTATTTTAACGACAAAATTTAATTTCAACGATTG
Organism: Mesochorus sp. PSUC_FEM 10030011; assembly: GCA_018906735.1. Classification (NCBI taxonomy): domain Eukaryota; kingdom Metazoa; phylum Arthropoda; class Insecta; order Hymenoptera; family Ichneumonidae; genus Mesochorus; species Mesochorus sp. PSUC_FEM 10030011. The sequence continues at coordinate 3,484 of JABMBV010006685.1, read as the reverse complement.
CGGTTACACGTTATCCATTATCGTGCGACAAAAAAAACGATTACTTGAGCGAAGCAGGAGAAAAGGACGGATATGTACGAAAGTATAGCAGCGGTGTGTAAGGGCAAAGTGCATTTTCGAGTAGCTCGCGGAGTTGGGCATTTTTTTACGCGTTCACATCGGAACTCTTTATAAATCACCGAGGAAAAAGTCGGCCGAAAAAAAAGAAATAAGGAGGATCGTGTTCCTGCAAGAAACCGCGTGTGGAAAGTGACGCGAGGCCGCAAATGGTCCAGCGAATACTTATTTGCGCTCGACAAAGAATGAGAAATGTTTTGTTCTCTCACGACCGAGAAGAGTGGACGCTGCTGGTATTTCTTCGCCAAAGAGAGAAAAAAACGAGATGAGAGAAAAGTAGAAAAAAAAGCGTGGGCAGGACTGGCCACGTTTGTCCGGGTCGCAAGAAACTCTCAAAGTCCAAGAGAAAGAAGGGAGAGGCAAAAGCTCTCGACATAGAGACACGTATACGTCCAACTGTTTGCCATTCCGTTTGGCTCTTCGATGTCGAATAAGACGTGTGTGTGTAAAAAGAGTAGGAAAAGGTAAACGTTGGATCTGTATAGAGAGATAGAGCGAGAAATAGCGAGGCGCCACCGCTTCGTGTTCTGTGGCACTGATGTCATTAGCTATTTTTGGAAAGATCGATGATCCCTCATCCTTTTGTATTCTATTTTTTTTAAGAAAAACGCAATTCGAAAGCGTGACTATTGCCTCAGGTACGCTGAACTCCACGACCTTTGGCTGTTTCATTTCCTCCTCAAAAGAGATTCATCGGCCAAATCGGGAACTTGGGATTGTATTCTAACCCGATTCACGGATGAGCTTCTCGGTAATCCGTTTTTAGATAGCTTCAACATATATTTCAAATGGATCAAAACATCGTTGACGCTCCGCGATAAAACACATGTTTATCACTGCGAAACGGAGCATTAATTCTGCCGAGACGAAACCATTATTTCGTCAAGTAAATTAATGCCGGTCGTTAAAGATCATCCTAACGCTCGAAAAGGAACCCTAAGAAAGATTGGAAAAGAGAAGCAAAGCGAAAGAGAGAAAGAGAGGGGGGAACGTGCACATAATCTCGTCAGCGGACTGCTAACTGCACGAGAGTGGTCTTGTGCGGATGCAGCAAACGAATGACGAAAGTTGACTTTCGTTGGCTTCACACCGTCGTTATTACATGTCGTATATCTCTGTATCCGTGCGCAAACTAATAAGAAGAAGAAGAAAAAAAATTACACACGAATGGAATACACGTATGATGTACGCGGGTATTCCCGAGACTTGGGTGTGTTTACACGTTACTCATCTCGCGGCACGTTTCTTTCTCAAAAATGCTGCTGCTGCTGCTGCCGCTGTTCGCCTCGTGGAAGCTGCTGCTGTGCGTAACAAACCAACGGTTGAATGAAAATTCTCTGGCGACGAAGAACGCCAGCCGAGTACGCGGTTAAAGCCCGTGCAGACTCTAACTCATATGTACTTCCGAATGAGTTGAACATTTATAGCGCCACTTTTCGTTTGAAGCGCCGTAAGGATACTCGAGGGTGGGTATAATAAAATACGCGAAAGAGGAAGTCGGAGGAAAAAAGGTGGAGAAGTTTACACACATTCCGCCTCGTCGGCAAAACGAATGAGAATAAGCTCCGAACTCCCTCACCATGCTCTCTCTTGCTATGATGATTGTAATGAGCGTTTGAGTCTCACAAAAGTTACGACTTTTATACACGACGATTCAGCACAAATTACATTTTTTGTAATCCTTTTTTTTTTAATACTTTTTAAATGAGAACTGTCATCGAATAATGGGAATTAAAAGTATGACACGATTTCAATCTAATTCATTTTAAAGTTTATATTCAACACAATATATACCTTTTCGATTGATACTTTGTAGGAATAAATAATTTTTTAATAGGCGTTATTGGAAATTTGATAATCGAGGAAAGTTTATACGATTTTTTGTTACATTTCGTCGAAAAAAGTTCCTTTGATATTATTCTTCATAAAAATAATTATAGGAATCAATTCTAGACAAGTTGAAATAAATTAAATATTTTAATAGATTTAAAAAAAATTCAATCGCATAATGTACCACAAAACATTTTTTTTCAAAATAAAATGGAACACCTTGTATACATGAGTACGTTTACGTGTATGTAAGAATAATGAGGGCATGATAATTTTAGAATTATAGGGAGTATTATATATGAGAAAATACAAACGTGGTGTAACGAAAGTAATGTGGCACGAAGACCAACTTCTCTTCATCTTCATTATTACCCGACAAACTTTCGGCAAATGGTCCACGCTCCCTATATGATTCCATAGCCCATATATGTACGTGTACTTATATCCTCACAATGAACACCAACATTTTCACACGTTTTCGCTCTAGAGATATGTCGCTTAATTAACATATGCAATTCGGCAAATTAGGCTGTCGTTTAGTACCAAAATAATAAACCAAAGTTGCTAAATAAATTTAATTGCAAGGTTTCGTTCACGTAATAAATGTAAATAATTCATTGTTTTTGAATTCCAGTTGAGGATATGATCAAGGAAGTCGATGAAGATGGTGACGGCCGAATCGACTTTTATGGTAATAAATCTACAATTTTGTTTTATACTTTTTAAATTCCTTAAAATCCGTTCGTTACTATTATTTTTATTTTAGGGTAATAACGATTATCATCAATTTCAATGAAATTTTTCGATTTTCAGATAATTATGTTTTTACATTAATTTATTTTTTATAATTGATATTATCGTTTTCCCTCACTTCTTGATGTTCTGTTTTCTGAATAATTATTATACCTCGAATATTAATTGTCAATAATTTGTTTATTTTCCGATTAGATTACGATGTTATTTTTCAGGAGTAAAAAAATGTTGTCCTCCTCAATCACTGTCTTAAAATGGTTTTTCTTTTTTCAAACGAGTTTGTTGGCATTTTTTTCGATTTTTTTCGTACTAAAATTTTTTTTTCTTATCAACATTTCCCTGTGAATCCTTATCCCGTTTTTCACCGATAATTCCTTGAGATCACAATTGAAAAAAAGGTTTACTGCGATCACAGGCTCGCTTTGTATCTCGTTGCAGAATTCGCGCGTTCTCTCGTCGAGCCTGGAACGGATGACGAGGACGAGGACGAGGACGAAGAGGAGACACCTCAGTCGCCTCCATTCTAAAAGTCTCATATGGGTCTTAACTACGAAAAATTAAAAAAAAAAAAAAATTGTCTATTTCTTCGCTATAGTTAGAATAATAACAAGGGCGCAAGTGTTGTGGCGAGCAATCGCGAGTCACGAATAAGGGGAGAAAGAGAAAAAAGTCCACTGGGGTGTGTTGGGACGGGTAAAGATAATTATGAATAATTCCATTCTTCTCACTATCAGAAATCGTCATTAATTCGAATTCTTTTGATTAAAAAGACAAAACAAATAAT
>JABMBV010006674.1:0-10396 GCA_018906735.1 Mesochorus sp. PSUC_FEM 10030011 | reverse complement strand
TATAATATATATAAGTAAACTATATATTCATATGTGTGCGTGTCTATGCGTCTGTGTATAAGCAATTGAGCTTTCCTATAGGCTGATGTCGATATCAGTGACGCTCGAGCACCGGGAAAACCGAATGCGCTAATTAAATAGTTGTTTCATAGTAGCTACGTTTCCATTTATATCGCTCTTTCTGCGTAACATTCTGATCATTATTTGGCTTTAAAAGAAACCCAATGGTAACAAATGTTCAGAGAATACGCCAAATTCTCGTTATAGTGTATAGATGTTTTTTATCCGCTATCATTGATCAAATTTTGATGTAACATTTCAACATCTATATTTTCCACGAGAATTGATCTATAATCTTTTAGGACATTTCTTAACGGGTTCAAACAAATTCATTTGATCTTTAATCACAAGTTTTAATTTAACGCCGAATGAATGTTCATGATAGCAAATACTATGAATTTGAAAGACAATACGGATATAAACCAATAATAGATTCTTGATTATCTGCCAAATTTGCGATACGACTAGAATAATATGTAAAGTGGCTTACCGGTGAATTCGCAATTCAGAATTATTGAAGACTCTTTCTCACTCGGTAAACCAATTATTGACTTGACTTTTATTTTCAAGGCATTCAATCTTCGGTATCGATTGACAATCAGCTAACGACTATAGGGATTTTATTCGGTTGTCAATAATTGCATTAAACGCTTTCTCGCGTCGCAGTAACCTCAATCATGCGTATGCATTTCTACGGATTCCTTCTCTCGAGTACAACGGTTGTCAGCATTTTCAGAAAAAGCATTTTCAAAATGAACAAAGAGATGCAATCTATTTGCGTTATTGCATAGTTCTGGTGCCAGCAGAGGGCTTACCATGAAAAAATATAGTATAATTTGATTGGTATCATAAAAAATAATGACTATGGGAAATAGAATGTGAAAGGTGATTTCAGGTATTGCACCAAAGAAAAACTATGAGTACAATATGACGATTTCATTAAAGTAATTTGGATACCTTTACGTCACTATAGTGGCAAATTTAGAGTTTCTTTTTTACTTATATTTTTATTGAAAATAATCAAAAATGCATACGAAAAATTATTTGTTTCTGAAATTGTTCCATGGTATTATTCGACATTAAGCGAATTTCTGTTGTCATCCTCAGGGTTGATATAATAATGAGTTTGTGCTAGCACGTATACGTGTATAAATAAACTTTTTTTGTATGCTGAATGCAGAATGAATTTCCGTGTTTGCTGGTGATCCTCGGGGAAATTCAACCGGAGAAGGAAAACAAGCTGAGAATAGTAATTGGGTCCTGGGGTATGTTAAAAGCACAAGCACAGCTTACATATGCCTATATGTTATAGCATTCGTTTTAAGTATTGCCAGTTCATACCAAGTAGATAACGTTTGGTATATCGGCACAGTAGTTTATTTTTGAAGTTTGATGCAAAGATATAATGATTGGTTGCATTTAATTAATTCAATTATTGGAATAATCAATGTAATGGATGCTGTGGGAATGAACCGTATAATTATAGGTGTTTCTGGGTTTACGTTCATTGTTTCATCTCTTAATAATATGCTGCAGTGTGAATACACATAATAGTTCAGAGTTTGCAATACGAACAATAAAGCAGTGCGATTATATAGACAATATTGCGATGAACTGGTAAGTTCAAGCAAAATTTGAATATCGAATGCAGAGTGTTTTCTGGAAAACAATGGTATACTAAATTATTTCGAGCAAAGCTCCTTACGATATAATATTACGAGTACTTTAACTCACAATGAAAAAAGAATATTAGAATGGTTTTTAATTTCCATTTTTCAAATTGAACTGAATAAAAAAAAACAAACAGCATAAAAAACAAATGAAACAATTTATGGTCAAGTAGATTATAAGGAGTTTTAAAAGGTTAGAGTTTTGAGCAGAGCAATTTCAATTTTCCAAGAATGGAAAGCGTAAAACGATCTTTTGACAGTAAAATTTTAATTAATTGACGTCGCGTCATCCATCAAGAACTCTCTCGTGTATAGTATGTAAAATAACGAATAGTCTGCTCGTATATTTCAGTTTCGAGCTGAAAATTAATCTCCCATCTGTGTCATTTTATGAAAGATCCCACGTGGTTTTAGCACCGTGAATAAATTAGATGTATCTCTATTAACGATCGGCTCATCAAAACCATGAAAAAAGAGAACTCATAGATTCTGGAGTATAAACGTTTATGTACGCATATTAACCAATAATATTACGAACGATAAAAAGTATGACTGTAATAGAATACTTCGTAGACATCATGTATATAAACTAAGTTTCGAACGAACCAAAAGGGCGTTCGATACAAGTAGGTCAGTTGTGTGTCGTTTAAGGGTAAAACTTTGCCAAACGTCGAGGATGGCATGTCGCATGTTACGCGCTGATCAGCTAAGGTCATCGATCGCATGATATCCAAGGTTGAGCTAGTTTGAACTTATCACGGACGGTTTCTCAGCCCATTTGACTGTTTTACTTGAGCATAACATGGTATATCGTGCTGAGCTTAGATTTGTGGATTCAATGTATCGCTTCAGTGCCCACGTTAACGAATGAGGTCTAGAATGAATCCGATTGCTACTGTATAACTTGCATTGAAATCTATATGGAGACCTCGTTTCTGGCACTATGTTAAATTATCACTGTTGAATTTGCCCTAGTTACACCAATACCAGACTCGCATTGGCAAAAAATTTTCATTTCACGTGAATGAACATATGTGTATCTATGAAAGGAAATCGTATGGCATGTGGTTAAGAATAATAATTATAACTATCACTATATCTTACATTGGAACCTCATTAAGATCATATCGGAAAACATTTTTATGCTATGGAATAATAATTTAAAAAACAATGTTACGAATGAAAATAAAAAAAAGTGACTGGAAATCATTTTCAAAAAAATCTTTAACCGATGTAATTTAATGTTTGAAATCAGATGAGCCAACATCGAATTAGATTTGTGACTTAAGTATGGAATATATTTAACCGATGCGAAATTTGATTCGTACGTGATGCACGAAGGTACGAACAGAGATGTAGAGAGATGCAGAAATTTGGGCGATCGTGACAAAATGATGTTAAAGATCGAATGTTCCAACGCACGTGCTCCAGCAACTGTTCTCGTACACATATATCTATGGGTATAACCCGTATCACGTGAATTTGCATTACCTGCTTCTCTCTGCTAGGTATACACCCGTTATTAATTACATATCCCTCGTGAGCCGATAGGCCTGAAAGTAAATTAAGCGCCGACCCAACTCTAATTACATCGTATCTGATCGATCATAAATTCAATTATAGAATACCAGAATCATTTTCGTCTTGGATGATTAAGAAATGACGTTCAGAAAAGAGCTAATTTCAAGTTCAACCACTTTCAACTGGTGTGAATCAAGAGACCCGGTTGTGCCTCGACACCAAGTTATTAAAGGCGAAATTTTAAACGTAAAACTCGTGAACAGCCACGATTCTATTATACGCAGCGAACTGGTTCAAAAATTAAATATTTAAAACGTTCAATGAATTACTGGTAAACAATGAAATATATTATATTTATGCTATTAAAAGTATAGGATCATTCGAAATGCTAGTACTTTAAATGATTATCTCTCAAACAATAAAAAAATGAAACAATCGAGCACAGGTGCAGAACGTTTCAGGACGCGGCGAAATATCGATTAAAACTTGTTTACCACCCGGTTCGAGGCAAACATAAAAGGCACATTATCGAGAAAGGTATAAAGATAGGAAGAAAATATTCGTTCGCATAAAAGGTGCTCGTACGTGGCCGTAGGTCATGGTGGTTTGTAAAAATATATATGTAGTATATAGGAGGCCTCACACACATATCTACACATGTAGTTGCTTGATATTTTCTTTGTCGTAGTTGTTGGCCAGCTCATTCTTTACGATCCTTCGCTTTTTTTGACGTCGCTCTTCCCGTAACGAAGGAATTCTCTTTCAAGGAATGCTTAGAATTCTGTATAGATGTGTTCGATAAAACTTGGATAAAAGTCACATGGACTCGTATTTTATACCACCGATACATGCAGTCACTACACCATCGCTTGAATTTTCAAAGCCAGGCTGCTAGTAACGAGCAAGTTTTACTTCAACATTTTGCGCGCCTTGACGCCTCTCAACACCTTCGCAGAATCGAGCAACATCGTCTCTCCATGCATGTATTCGTATATTTTCTCCCTCATCTCACAAAGATCGATGATTCTTCAGCACAAAAGAGAGGCAGAGTGCTCTGCATCATCGCATAATGTTGTGTTTTCTTTCTCTCTTTTGAACTCTTGAATTTCTTTGCGGCCTCGATTGCAAGAATGGAATGTGTTTCTAAATAAAACGAACGAGATTGCCCGGTACACCAATCATGTGAGACTGAGCGAATTCTTTTTCCTTCCTGTTCCTCCGTCACTACATATACATTTCAAAATTAGTAAGGGATACGAAGTGGCTGTGGTATGAAAATATAAAAGAAAGAATAAGAAAGAGAGAGAGAGAGAGAGGGAGCAGAATTCATGAAGAAAAACAGAAGAAAAAAGCGTAATAAATAAAACTTTGCAGACCAGTCAATTATGTATATTTTATACAAATTTGATTGCAACTCAATTTAATTACTCAATTATATCCTATATATGTAATTAGATCCCAGTATATATAACCATATAACTACCACTTAGATTCTACAAAAAAATACCTCATTAATTTGGCATGGATTTTTTTGTTAAAAAATGTTGATCTCCATGTTTTGTGTGTGCTACGATATTATCTATATCTACAAAGTTCATATCACATTAAATACATATGCGTGTAATATAATTGGACATGCACGTGTATTATTATACACCGTTTGAGTTAATTTCATTACCCGCACATTACCCTACATATTTCTATAATGATCAACATGTGCAAAATTAATAAAGATTTATCTTTCATCTTTTCATCGAACTGTAAGTTGAATAAGAAAATTTCCGATTGTGGTTATTTGTTAAGAAAATATTGCCTGCAATAATTATAAAATTGAATAAAACATTTAAGTAGTATATTTTTGATAAATTTCTACTATGTTTTGATTTGACATAATTTGTGTCTTTGTAAAATGTGCACTTTTCATAATTGTTGATTATTTTTTTAATTAAAAAAATTCTATGTAGTTATAAGGAGCAGCGTAAAATTAAAAAAAAAAAAGGAAAATTGAATAATTACATGGGCAATTGCTTCAGGGATTATTGTGGTGACTGTGATCTCTTATATATACATATATGCAGTTTTTGCGTTGATTGATTGATGTCAGACGCGGGACTCTCGCACCAACAGCGTAGTGTTCTTTTTGTATTATATACCTTTCATTCTTTTTCTTTTGCTCGCTCTTTCTTTCAAACCGGTCCTGCCTCAACATTGACATCAAAAGCACTTAGTGACTTTTATATACCACATCGACGAAAAAAGCACGTTCTTTTCAAGAAGAAGAGGAAATTCTTTACGTTTGTCACTCTTTTCTATACCTCTCTCGTTTTCACGCAACATTATTTTTGTTCTTTTTCTTTCTTTCTGTATTATTAGATTTCATGTGACGTTGTATGTTCCCATAACTGGGACGACATGATTAAATGAATGAATAAACTATTTTAGCACAAATAATTGTACATGAATTTTATCAACATTTAATTGAACCCATTCTATCAGATCTTCCAATGCATTTTTTAATTATGTAAAAAGAAGAAAATCATGCTTAAGATAGAAAATAATAAAGGTAAAACTGACGCGATTGAAATGGAATGATCAAATCTAAGTGTGCCAACAGAAAATAAGGATTGGACCACAGTGTATCAGCAATTTATCGTTGATCCACCGACTAAATGATCACATCTCACGTCTCTTGTTCTTCACGTTAAATCTCATGGATTTGGTTGAAACGAAAAAGGCAAAATGGAACAAATCACATTGGAAACCCCCTTGGTGTTTGAAACATATAACGAAGTGATTTTAATCAAGAATGTCTGACGCGTTTCTGTAACCTGCAGTGCCTGTCTCATTTATTGTGGACAACTGAGAACAGACACGAGGTTCACGCCGAGAACTGGGCAATCGGGGAGAATGTATGATTTTTTTTTCTTTACTCTTGTTCCATACGTCTCGTATTTTCTTGACCAATTACGGAGTTACGGGGCAATGTCTTGATGGGGCAATTCGTAATTTATCATTTCACAAAGTCGCAAGTATATATATTTGCTATTTATTTTATATCGCGATCGTGTTCTGGTAAAGATGGATATATTCGAGGGTATAAGGGGATCGTCGTTTCTTGTTCTCGTTGTATATAGAGGCTATTAGAGTGGTTTATGTTGGCATTTAGCCGAATTTAGTCTCACGATGGCTTTTATATATAACACGTATATGCTATCCAACCAATGGCACTGCATTCTTTACGATCAATTGGCATTTAAAACTGGAACACGATGTAAATCGGTGTGAGAATCTGGTCACTCTGGTGTTACACGATTCCACATAACACGTAGACTTTTTTCTTCATTATGTGACTATACTGTGTACAGCTTCCCTAATACAATTATCTATCTTTGAGTGTATTGTTAAAAAGTTGCTAATAATAAGTATAATAGTGAAGAATTACAGTAATTAGTAAATTACAGGTAATTCGACACTAATTTGTTTTTGTAGCAGACCATTGATATTTTTATAAAACCTATATCGATAAATCGATAAAAAGTGTTCTACATAGATTTTCAATTTATACCAATATCAAACTTTAAATTAGAATGAAATTCAATCAATTATGAATAAAAAAAATACTTATACAAAAAAATATTAAAATGTATGAAGCTGTAATGCAAAGTAATACAAGTAGTATAATAATGAGGAAATAATATTAAAAAAAAAATACAAAAGTGTATTTTTAAAATCAATTAATGTAGATCAAGTAAATGAATATTTAATTTCTTACATAAATAATTTTTATGAAGAACAATAACAAAGAACTCAAACAAAATGAGGATGTTCCGTTAGTGGTAAAGTGAATTATAGTAAACTACAACTTGTACAGTATCTGCAAATACCTCGCATGTATTATTGAGTGTCACGAACGAGTGGCCAGGGTTTCAAGAGATTCAGACACTATAGAGAACGAGAGCATGTATGATACCAGAAAGAGCAATACGACTGAGAATATCGTTTTGTCGGGCTATCTGCCAAGACTGTAACTGAGGGAGAGAAGCTATATGTATACGAGAAGCCATATCAACGTATGTGACTACGTTCGTATCTGTGGAAAAAAGCCCTAGAGATTTCGCCAATTTCCTGAAAGATATCGAATCCATATACAGGCTTATAGAGAGCTAAAATCTCTAAAGTTGTTCTGCCACGCAACGTCTTTCTGGGTCGAAAAAAAGATATACTTCGATGTAAACTACGCAGTAAAATGATGATCCGTGATAATAAAAAAAAGGCAACGCGTTACAGGCTCTATCTGGCAGGATATAGTATACACAAACAATTTAGAATTCCATAATCAATCGCAATAGTTTGCCCTTTTTTTTACTCATTTTACATAAATTTTACTTTATCGAAAAAAAAAATATATTAACTTTACGTTTTACTGACACAAAAGTGGATTTCATAGGTGATTTTTGACATTTGAAAATTTTGACATCTGTAAACACATTATGAAATTTCGTTAAAAATCTGCTAAAATTATAATTATACAAAATCTTATATTTATATTGTCCTTATATTTTAACAAACAGAACGTTGAATTTCATTATGAAACTTTATTAAGTACACTCAAAGCTTTATATTCACAGGGGATGTATTCCATAAATAAGCCGCGGATACAGAAAGTATAAATACAGAACAGGAATTTATATGAGATTATAGAGGATACGTTGCAAGTTTACAAAATAAATAAATTAAATTTGTTATTTTTATAAAGTTGTTTATTAAATAAAAGACAAAAAGAATTTGTTTTTTTTTTTTATTATTGTAAAAATTCAATATAATAATTAAGGTTGGAAATGATGACAAGTGATTATTATTTTCGAAGAAAAAGGGGGGAGGGGCGATAACGTCTTTTTAATGGCACATAATGGATTGCATGGATTTTAAGTATTTTGGAATTTTAAGTATTTTGGGATTTTAAGTATTTTGGGATTTTACGTATTTTGGGATTTAACGTAAGTATATAACAAACCCAGGGATAAAATTGTATTAACAGAATGGCAAACAAAATTCAAAAGAACAATTTAAAGTTCATTACTGATTACGATTTATGAATCCTCGCAAGAACAGGAGATCGTTAGTTTCCTTTGTACTCATGAACCTCCGAAAAAGGAAATGAAGCCGAAAAATGTTAATTCGAAGGGGGCCAAGGTAAAAATTCGAGAAAATTCCTGAGAAGTCTTAATGATTGAAGGCTGGAAAAAATCGAGGGAGATATGAAGAGATGAATACGAAAAAAAAAGTGATGATCGGGATATGAGAATAGTGCGGAGGAGAGTGTTATCAGAGGCGAGAGGGCAAGGGTATATATAAAAAAAGATGGGGGAGTATCGAAAAAATCACAGGGAATTATTGGTCCGGGTGTGTATGGAACTGGAAATGGTTGTGGAGCCATTGGGTCTAGAGATATCTTTGGATACGGGGATTTTAACGTGTGTGCATTTATCCACGTATGCGTATATGTATATAGTGATAAACATGGTCTGGAGTTTTGTGCCAGTGGCGGTAAGCGAACGATGAGGGAAAGAAGGAAATCGCGCGCGCGCGCGGGGGTCTGAAACCTCCGATTCTATAATAATAATACGGTTATGTATATATATAGCTCGGGTATATATAAACCGAGAGAGAATTCGATGGACCAGCAAAAATAAGAGGGTTGCTAATATATATGTATAAATAAATATATGTATGTGTATATATATATATTATATGTTTGAGGCTCGCAGGGCGTCCCCCAGGTTGGCGTCTGTCCCGAGACTCTCGCTCTTTTGCGAGGGAAAGAAGTGCGGTGAGGCTGCACGCCGACGACGACGACGACGACGACGACGACGAACCTCCGCGACTTTACTACACTCTGTCTCTCCTCCTCTTCTCTCTCTTCCTCTTTTTCTCTCGTCGAACGAGTCGCTCTTTCCCTGGCAGCATCAGCGATGAGACAAGAGACAAACCTCCATTCTCCCTTCTCGCTTTTCTCCCCTATTCGTCGTCGACTTGTCTCCGTCTAACCGTCGGGCGTCGTTGTGACGGCGTCGCAATCTCTCTCTCTATCTCTCTCTCTCTCTCTCTCACCCTTAGCGCGTTTTCGTCGTCCTGGCGCACAGACGTGGTTCTGCCGCCATTTTCATTTTTCGCCAACCGAGGGAAACACGCTCCGGAGGAATATGACCGCGTGTGCATGCTAACCGTTTGGACACCGGCAAGGCGCCCTGTCCAAATACCACCCCCAACCGCGACTTCGCCGCGGCTTCTCCAATATATGCGCAAAGTTTGCTCTCGTTTTAGATTTTTTGTTTTTTTTTTTTTTTTATTTTTCTTCTATACTTTGGGTAATTCGACAGAAAAAGGCGTGAACAACTTTTATTGACTTGGTTAACCCCCGGACTTGTTCTTTTCACCCCCATATCTTTTTTACACTTTTCCTCACAGGATTATTCATCCGGGAACATTCGTTTGCGCCGAGTAAAGTTCAACTGTTTTTTTCTTTCTTTTTGGGGAAACTTTTGATGATTCTTAATGCTCCGTTTATTGATTCATTTTTTTTTATTTGAAATAATTGACGGACGTTATTCTATTCAATTTTTGAAAAATTCTTTTGTGATCGATTTTGGGAGTTTCTTAATTGTGATACGAAAATTATGATTTTTCTGGTTTATTGGATGAATTTTCCGATTTTTCTCTGTAATTATTCAGAATTGTTGCTTTCAAAATTTTTTTAAGATTATAATGAGTATAATGAATAATTATTACGCATATTCGTCGTTCGAATCGTAATTTATGGTCTTGAGTTTATAAAAAAAATCCTATAAAAAAAAGCACTTCTAATTAAAAAAAAAATTTTTAATTTTCTGGGAAACTTAAAAAAATTTTTTTTTTCATAAGAACTTTATTCGTACTATTAAAAAAAATAAAAAAAAAAATCGGTTTAGCCATTTTCAAATAATTCGCTTACGAACGATAAAATTTTGTTGAGGTACGCGCGTGAGACGAATTCCGCACGATTAACCCATTAACCCATTTCGTCCCAAATGTCCAATATTTTTACGCAGTTTTCAACGCGATAACTTTTGACCTAAACGTCGCAAAAAAAAATTGAAAAGTACCAA
>JABMBV010006663.1:0-10398 GCA_018906735.1 Mesochorus sp. PSUC_FEM 10030011 | reverse complement strand
TATCCTTTTAAATTTTAATCCAATTCACCGCGTGTTAAAAAAATTATTTATTTTCAAAGATTGTAACTTTTTTACGTGTTTTTACGAGCGAAGAGATTTTTTTAAATTAAAGGAATAATAATAAAATTGACCGCAGTTTGTAAAAATAGTTTATTGTTAAAAAAAATAATAGTCACTATATTTCATCTAAATTACTGTTTAATAATTTTATTCCATCTACTTAATTATTTAAAATTCAATATCTACGGTAAAATTTCTTGAAACAAATTATAATTAAGTTTTTTTAAAACGCGGTGTTCTCAATCATCGAGAACTTTCTTGAAGAGAATTTGTGGACGTTTTTTTACTACAAACGATGGAGTGCGAATTCCTCCATTAATCTTATGTTTTTCGCTCTCGACTTTGGCTCCACGGAAGTTCGAGACTACGAATTCGGGTCTGTTGCTTTCGTGAACCAGATCCGGCTGTGCTTCAAGCATCCACATTGCGTATAAGGATTTATTCTCTGACCCGATGGAGCAATTCTTCGCTGGTCGTTGAAATAGCCCAGACCTTTCTATGCGAGCATAGGCAACAAGCGAAGCTTTTGCCAGCGGAAAGAGGAAGTTCAAGATTCACAACGTGATGGGACCAGATATTTTCTCGTTCTCTTGGCAGCTCTCGAGATTTCCTTTCGATTCACACTTGTATTCTCAACTTTCTCTTTCTTTGCATTCTCACAGGAGAGATTTCAACCCCTATTTCCTGACTCAGCTCTTCTTGTCTCTCTTTTGTTCCCTTTTCTTTTCTTTTTCTTTTACTGTCGTAGGCTAACCGAACAAACCATTAAATTGTGGGTGCTGTGTTCCACTTCGTGCGAGTGACGAACCTTTCAGACCATCGCTTCTGCAAGACAGCCCCCAGTCACTCTTTGCCCGTACATCCTCAATTTACTGGCCAAAAATTGTACGACCTAAGGATAACGGAAAGACACTCTGGAGACTTTCCTCGACTTAAAAATTTGCCTCTCGTTTCCAGAACAAGATTTTCAAATCTGAGAAAGATCCTTGTTTTTCTGTGGATGGATAAAATACATTTTTGCACGGTTTGGTCGTAAAAAGTCTTTTTTTCATTCCTCATCCCGGAAATGAACTCTCATCCGTGTATCTGAGGGTAAAGCAACTTCGAAAATTCTCAAGTACGAACTGAATATGTAACTTTAATTTGATTTAAAGATGTAATTTGAAAAAAAAAAACGTAATTTTCAACATTACTGCTTACCGCTTCATTTTAAGTTTCAAATTCGATACGAAGTTCAATTTCAAGTTTAATCTCAAGCTCAAAGTAAGATCCAAACGATTCCACTGTGAAACATTCGTAAGCCCGAAGGCTACGCGAAGTCCGCGATTATTTTTGTTCGTGAGTTATCATCGCCCCTGGGTAAACTTATCCATGGTGAGTATGCAAAAAGGCCAACGATAACTTTTCTTCCTGATAATATCAGTTTTGGAGTATTCTGCATCAGCGTTACAGTCTCGAGTAGGGCCTTCTGGACATTCAGGCAAAATTTCCCGGATACGGGAAACCGTTCAGCGTGAAAGTGCCCTGGCAGAAGCGAGCGAGATCAGAGAAAGAGCTTGAGTGAAAGAGAGCACGAAGGAAAGAGAGTTCCGAGTATCGGAGCAAGAGGGAAGAACGAATAACTTGAATTTATGGGGTGTAGAGCCGCGCCAAATTCTCGACCATACCAGCATCCCCCGGAGCCCACTTACCCAGTTGCTCTTGAAGCTTTTCTATCTCCCGTCTCTCTCCTCCGTTCTTCTTTATCCCCGCGTGAACTATAGCCTGCAGAGAAAAGCGAAGAGAAAGTGAGGAAAGAGATGAAAGCGTCCGCTCAGAACGAGGCGTGCTGCGAATCGTATTTACTTCGTTTACAGGATTCTCTATGTCATAAACGCTTTCTCATTCTCGATGAATGTCTTGGCATCACTCTCCTATTCACACTCTCTTTCATTCTTTCTCACTGCTAAAGCTTCCTATCTTTTCCGTTTTCTCTCTCGTAATCCTTCAAATGTAACCAGAAAACTCGCACCTCTATCTCATTTAGCAAATACGAAGATCCAACAAAAAGCATCGCTTTACTACTGATGATTCTCATAGTCAAAATTCACAGGATTCTCCAATAAAGGTGTAGTATAAAGAGAATATTTCATTACAATTTTAAGGTGATGACGAGCGATAATACAGTACAACGTGACCATGAAAAATTGTTGGGTATTAAAGTTTGAAGGATACATTTAACCAGTATCGAGCTTAAGGGATTTCCAGAAGCCCTCGAGATCACCTCACCGCCATTGGGTATCAGATATCACAATACCCACCTTTTATTTTTCTTCTTCTTTAGGATCCTTTTTTTTTCTTCATTTTATAACTCCAGCCACAGAATGAAACCAACACAAAAAGAGGGTGTCTCTGGTAACTTAAAAAAAAATACCTCAAATCATGCCCCTTTCAAACGACCAGTCTCGACGGTCTATCCTGCGCGCTAGAAATTTCGCCGTCATTTTTACGAAACTTTTTCATGCAGGGTTAGCAAATGATATAGGGCAAAAGTTCCATTCAGATGAGTCTCTTATCTAAAACTTAAAGGTGTCAGAATTTCGAGAGTAATTTCACACAATTCCGTTTTAATTATCAACTTTTTAATGTATTATCTTTTTGTTTCATTCTACAAAATTTGAATGTTTCAGAAGTCGAATCCATTCGCCACAATTGCCTTTAGAAATTTACATCAGTAATACGGATATCATTCTCGTTAGAAGAAGAGTTAACTGTCAGATAAAAAAGTGGTCAAACCTCGTCTCTTTCTATAATCCATCCGCTCCACCCCCAAAAGGTTACATCGGGGTGGGATCCCTCTTTATCACAGCCGGGACTTTTTTTCTTTTACTCATTCTCACGACGATACACGAACTGAGGGTGCTAGTACAGAACTAATGGAATTACGAAGCCCCTATAAAAGTGGGGTGAATGCAGCCTCCTAACTGTTACCTGTCTCGTTGGTACGGTGGTCTCCCTCTCTTGTCCGTCCTTCCCTGTCTGTTGGGTAGTGAAGCTTCGGCAACGAGAGAGGTTCAACCCTTTCATTCGAAACGACTGGCAGCTGACTATATGTATAATGTGGAATAAAGGAACAAGGCAAACGAGAGTATCGCCGACCCTGACGGGTAACGACTGCTCTCAACCTCCTCCTCCGATCCCCGGTCCCGAGCACGTCAACTGATGTTGGCTTTGCCCTAACCAGACACGAAACGTAACTCGTATATCACACTAACGCACTTTCCAATGTTCTTCCATGCGCCAGCATTGCAATGTACACAATAATACTGTATCACTGCAATCCCTGCTGAAACTCAACTTCAGCAAAGCGATATTTCGAGGATTGTATTGACAACTTCTTGGGTAGGTTTCTCTCTTCCTATTTCCTATTTCTCTGTTGCTTTAAATATTTGCTGACATCAGGAAAGACATTAATCGGACCTTCACATTATATGCTTCATTCTCGTTCCGCACCGGCGTCCTTATTCTCGTCATTCGCATGCACGTGAAACCGGAAACTCTCGGAGGGTTCAAATAAGCACCAGGGGATAAATAATAACGGTTTGTCGTTGGAAAACGTCATCCCCTAACCCCCAGCCTCAGAAATTCTCGGTAAGCTGTCTGTTTTAATTGAAATTCCGCAACATCGCGCTGATATTTTGTGCTGACTTTGCTACTTTCTTGAGCTAGTGCAAGCTAAATATCATTAGCGAAATTTCACGAAAAGAAAAGATTTTGCTGGGGAAGAAGCAAACAGTCCTTCATGATCTTTCAACATTTAGTGGCGCAAGGGAGAATGACGGATGCATAATCGGAAAAAAACGAAACGTTCACATCCCCCATTTTCAGACCCTTGGAACATGTTTTAGTGATTAATGAGGAAATAACGAGTAGAAAAATCTTTGTATATCGACTGAATAAACTTGATATCAAATAGATTTTATTTTATTTACGATTCAAATGGCATAAGGAAATACACATTATGGTTGAGGAGTCGAAATAATAAGTTGTTTTTTAAGATTGAAAAATTTAGGTAGGTGCGTTTTTCTACGCAAAAAACCGGACAAAATAATAATCTCGTGACCCCAAGTTGGATTGCGTGTCAGACGGATCGATGTTCCTCGACCTCGTGAACAAAGTAAAGGAGAGAGAGAGAGAGAGAGCGAAATGGAAGAGTGAGTGAGAGAGGAATAGGAATGGAGGGAAGGAAAAAGCAAGGGAGGAAGGGAGAAAGAGCTTTGCCACTTCGGTCCCGTGACGAAGTTACAACTGTGCCCAGGGCAGCATACATTTTACTCTCGCGCTCGCTTTTATGACTCGTTAAACGTCACAAGGTGTACGAACCCAACTCATCAGGCACTCCGAAGGGGAAGAGGTCTATCGCCATGTGTACATAGAATATACAACACTGCGACCTACCATACGGCGTATAAAACTTTTCTTTACCTATATACGTGGACGTGATCGGGCTGCTGCGTGCGTGATGCAGTGAAATTATTATAGGTATTCGAGCGTGCAGTCTGTTCCTTCCTGACTGACGATGGCCGGTCAGTCAAGTAAAAGAAATTGAATTGGGAGTTAGAATTGGCTTTAAATTGATGGTGTAAATATCGAGGCCTCGTTTACTCATACGTTGAATAAAAAATTTACGAAGAGGATCACTGATGCGTGAAACTGGCACAGTATTATTCGAAAAGAACTCGATCATATATAACAAGGACAGGAATAATGACGTTTCAATGAAAAAAGAGCAATTAAAAAAAAAAACAAAATTCACAATATTTATTCTTAATTAGAAAATGGTAACGCGTTAAATATCTTTTTTTCGTGTTACCAATTATTGTTGATTCAATCGAATTTTCACGAAAAAAAAAGTATCTATTGAAAATCTTTTTACAGCCAATATATATTCATTGGTATTTTCATTGTATATCGTTGTATTTGGCTAAAATATATTTTATAAATGCATAAAATAATATTAAATACTATAAAAAACTTACTTGAGTTTGTAGAATTATTCTACGATACAATATTATACCACCATTAACTCTAGCTATTAACTGTTTTAACACGAAAAGTGCTAAAAAAAAAAAAAAAAAACTATAAAAATTCGGAAAAAGTTTGGAGCTGCATAATTACTGAAGGTTATTTTTATTTCGACGAGTTTCTACCAGTTTCGACCACCTCACTTTATTTTATTTTATTTTTCTTCTTCGTTTCACGTTTCCATAGTGTAATCAAGTTGAATAATCGTAAAATATACAACAATCGTAGTGCCCAGAGAGCGAGAAAGGGAGAGGGTTTCAAGTTCGGAAATTCTCATTCAGACTTAACATCGAGATACGAAACAGTCAGAAAGTCGTATAGTTTGTGGATGAGACACGAAATATAGTTTGCGAGTGGTAGTAAGTAGAGTAGGGATAGGTACTTCGGTACTGGTGAAAACTCACCTGACAAACTCCCATTATCTTCAACGTTGGCCGTTAAGCCGCTCCCAGCCAATCGGAAAACGATATCCAATAACGTAAATCTTGAAACGATATATACTATATGTACAACGAATGACACAGGCTCTTTCCGTCTTCTTTTCGTCCCTCGTCCTTCCCTCGTATCGCGTAATATATCTCTCTACATGCGCAATGTTGTTTGATGAGTATTGTCCACTATAAAAGAAAAAAAAGAATTACAAATAGAATGATACATGGTACACTTTTATTTCCGTTTTTTTTTCACCGATCCGGACATCGTAAAACTTATCTGACTAATTGTGGGTCGGTGACGTCATTCGAGAAATTTCATTTACGATAATTCTTCATTATCAACGAGATCAACATTGATTTCCCAACAACGCAATTCAAGAATTATGCTTCACAAAACTTCTGACTCCCTCCCATTGGATTCCGAGAATTTCTGATCTTAGGTTAAAGTAAATTTGCATAAACAAACCTGATGCACAAAACAAATAAAAAATGCATCTTAAAGCACGCAGACGATTCTGGTATACGAAAGAAAAAAAGAACTGTATAAATATCCGTTGAGCGATATCACCGAGCCAACGAAATCAGTACAGGAAAAAAAAGCAAAGAGAATACACAGTTCGGGGGTACGAATGTTTCGATGTCATGTTTTCCAATACCTCGTGGTACCTGGCACCAAAAGGCAGGTCGCGAGAGATACACATCACCGAGCCACCTATTTGCTGACAAAATTCCAGGCCACGTTTATATACAGGGGGCAAAGAGCACGGAAGGGCGGAGAAAGATGGATAAGAGGAGTTTTGTTTGATACAAGGAAGAGTCCTGAGAAACGTATCGGAGCGAGGGTGCAAGATCGAAGGGCAAGCAGGGGCAAATAGAGGGATGGCAAAACGCGGGGAAGCGGAAACAACGGGGTCGCGTTTCGCAAATGGGCCTCCAATCGTCCTCGGTAAATAAAACTACCCCTGTATCTATCTCGCTACAACATCATATATATGTGAAAGCATGTGTGTGTATGAGTGAGTGTATGTGTACAAATCTTTACCGAATTTTACACGACACCGACAGTACCCCCGACTTCTCTGTACTCTGTACTCTTTATATACTCACGTCAACTTCATATTGGCGTGCAAAAATATAATTCACGAAAATCTACTTTGAAATTTACGGCCAAATCACGAAAAAGTCTTTTTACCCTCGGGCCGATCATCAATTTCCTATTCATGCCATTGCTGAGATATAATGTAAAAATACGTCGATGAAAAATTTGACAGACGATAATCAATTTGATCGTTTCATGTGACATTCGACAATTTATTGAAGCGAATATTTCTTATTTTAGGAAAATTTTCTTAAATAAATTTAAACAAATTAATATTATTCGAAAGAATATTACATTCGAACGGTTAAAAAAATTATTATATAATTTACATTTACAAAGTTACATTTCTTATTTAAATTATTTAAAAAAAAACTCTTGACAATAATGAGTGTTGAAACTCGCTCATCAAGCTTTCGTCAAAGTCAGTACACAAAAAAATTGTCACTATTTATTCACTCGATATATCTTTGTCTCTCTTCATCTCCTTTTCAATCATATCTTATTCACGCTGTCTGAGGATCGATAAAGCATAGACAAGAGTGGTAGTTTACTATTAGATCGTATAAAATTTTCGCGCTAACGCATCAAGCACTTTTCCCCTTGCTCCCGACATTTCTCTCCACTTTCTTGGGATAGATCGACGACTTGTATGTTGCCGATGCTGATGCAGCTGCAGCCAGTCGATCCTCTCGTTGGAATGGGACGTGAAGAATACGCGGGAAAATAGATATATCTTCAACTCGAGCTCTCTCACCGCAGGAAAGTAGGAAAACAGATAAAACGTGCCTGGCTATGGATAGCTATATACAAAGATAGAAAGAGAGGAGATGAGAGAGATTCTCTATTTCCAATGCGGGAAAAGGGTCGGAGAGAGCTTTCCAGCAATTTATGTCGAAAGCAACACTAGTCTGTTCTCAAACTTATTTATCATGCATAAGCATTGAATTGACTCGTGCGAGTATACATTTTTTACAATGAAAATTCTTTAATTCATTGTTTTTATTGTATTGTTACACTCTATTTATTAAATTCTATATTTGTTTCTGTTTTTTCGATTACTTTTAATTTCCATTGGTCCCCCTGGTAACAGGGTACAAGTATAATGGGCCTATTTTTATTTATAAAATAAACGACTGAACTTAATCGTTGTTTGAGTCTCTGACGTATCTTCATAAAAAATGCAACGTCCACGAAATATAGATCGAGGCAGTTAAAAGGTCATAGGATAAAATGTATCAACTCGATTTATTTTTCTTTTTATTTCATTTGTTTTGTTAGTTTTTTTTTTTTCAAATAATTTATGTCCAATTGCAGAAGAAGGGCAATAGGCATTATCAATTTTTAATTCATCGAATGACCTCTATTGATCAAGCTTAATTTTTTCCCCAGAGCCCAACATTCTTTCGTTAAAAATTCACGATAAGCAATAAATAGATCAGAGTGGTTAGAAGGCCACAGGATGAAATGTGAATCGTGGTGAACAAATATATTTCAAAGCTGCAGGGGCAGGGAGGCGAATGACTTATAGGATAAGGGAGAATTTTCGTCGGGCTTATTATGAAACTTTATGCATCAAAAGACTGCTATGTAGAACAGCAGGATTACCCCTTCACCGGTTCTTTTCCTGCAATGTTTTCATCCTCTGGCCCCTTCATTGCGTTCCATTGCCCTTGCAATGTGGGCTCAAGGCTCATACGATGTCTCTTCTTTTTTTCATTCCTTTATCCTCGCCGGTGCACAGTGCCTCTCGCTGAGAATTATTCTACCGTGGGCAAAGACCGATATTAAATCGCGATACGTTGGCAGTCTTCCCTGATGTCACTTCGAGGTCACCCCAATCTTGCTGCGCGCACTGCCAGATATTTAATATGGAATAGGGGCACGTACTACAAGCTCGCCCCAACCTCTCTATATCTCAATATTTCGTGCAGCTTCTATCTTCACTATTTTCTTTCTTTTTTTTCGTCCTTCAAATCTCAATACTCTTCCAATCATGGATATCTACATAGCTATATAGATAGCATAAATCGATATTCCACGATTTTTCGTGGCAATAAAAATTGTATTATTTTATTGTTTAACTCATTGATTTTCTTGCATGCAAGAATCGTGAAAGACACACAAGTAACGAATTATAATTCATGCAGACAATTTATTTTATTACATGTAATTTAAGAGCGATTTTTATTTCATCGCGTTCAAAATGGTTGAAAATGAAAATTTCGAAATTACAAATGTATTATTATTTGAATCATTATAATCGAAATTGAGATATAACAAATCCTATAAATAATCATAAAAAGTTTTGTAAAGATTTTTGTTCAAACGCTCCCTCGATTAATAACGAAGATAAACATTGCCTACATTCAATAGCCACGACTCACGAGCCAAATTCTTTTCGTCTTTCGTATTTTCCTCTTTTGCTCTCGCTACCAAGAATAAACCTCTATGAATATTCAGACTGAAAGACTATTTTGTAAAAGCTAGCCTTTCTCCCCCTTCATTCGTTAGAGTCTGCTGTAGCGGGCAGTAATGAACAAACACATGCACACACTGAGAGAAAAAAAGAAGAACTTTAAATTTGAGAGGCAAAACGAAGCTCTGTCGTGTTAAACACACTGACGTACGAAAAGCTTGGAAGAATATAAAAAAAAATTCTGCATGAAAGAGGGGGGTGAAAAAAAAGGTTGTCGATGAGAAAAAAAGATTTACAACAGCTTTTGCTGTAATGCAAAATCAATAAGAATTTATCATAATTTATTATCGCTTCAAGTTGATATCGAATTTCCCTTAACTCATTTTTGTTTAATATAAATAGGATGATCATCAATAGTATATTATTAAAGTTTCCTTTATTTCATTTAATAGGGAATTATAAATATTAATACCAAAATGTAGTCAATAAAATAAATTTTAAAAATGTGAAAATATTTTCTTGATGGAGAACAAATCCAATTAAAACCACGATCGTACAAGCAAGTATTGCCACTTCATGTAACGAATCGATATAGGGTGGTTTTTCTTTCCTTATTTTTTCGAAACACATGACTTAATTGCCTACACATTGGTGAAGTCTTTCTGATGTCGATAAATCATCCAGCAATTGCCGTGAGTAATCGATCGTACGAATCCTCGAATAGCACGTTTACGGAATATCGATAGGGTGTTTTTTTTTCTCTCGATTTATTATTTTCTTTCTTCCCCTCTCGTGCCTTGAATCTTTAAGAATTTCTTTGGAAAGCTCAGTTCTAGTCGAACCCTCTTGGAATGTCATTATTCTCGGCCTTCCGTGACCTAGTTTTCCTCCCGAGCAAAGATCTTTATGGGGGTTACACACGTGTGATTTTTTTTTGTTGAGCTTGTGCTGAGGTCGCAGCGGTAAACCAAATATAACCTGGTTATTTTTCAACTATTTAATACGAGATAAAATATCTTTTATATTGATTTATAAACGACGAGAATATTTATGGACTATATTTTAATATTCCGAATAATCATTCATGTATCATTCAGTTAATCGTAAATTTTTAAAAGCAACAAATGCTAAGATGTTTAAACGGAAGAAGCGAAGCGAATGAATTTCATTTCTCTTGAAGAATTTGCATACAATTTTTATTTAAAAACTTGGCGTGAAGACACTGTTGTGTCTCTTGATTCCGATAACTTAGGGAATTAACTAAATAAATTAATCCTCTATTTCTATCTCTATTAGTACCTCAATTTTTTAAACAATTAGCAATA
>JABMBV010006652.1:0-29614 GCA_018906735.1 Mesochorus sp. PSUC_FEM 10030011 | reverse complement strand
TATATATATATACATATAAAATTTACCTTTATATACGAAAATTCCGGGAGACGAGACTGTGATATTATCCCATAGTGTGGATGCCGGTGAGTATTATTTGCCATTCACGTTTCAATACGCCAGTATCAATGTTGTAACGGTTGAGATGCTTCAGAGGGTATTAAAAATATGTTTGTCTGTGTGTTCCCACAGATCGTGGTAAAATTATAAAAATTATTCATGATTATCTGGTCTTTATCAGCTTTGGAACAAAACATTACTGCAGTTGAGAGTTTATATTGAATGTATATTGTAATTATGTGATTATAGAATTTCATTAAAAAAAAACGTTTTCTGCGATCAAAATCCTTGTCACAGTGATCCTTCATAAAATATTAAATTTTAGTTTTACCAGGAAATACCACGAGTGGATGAACTCTCAAGTTTTTACGTTAAATTTAATTCACTCTATCGTCAAAGGGATTTTCGAATAACAAAAGAACATTTCCGCATGTCCTTTTTGATGTTCACGGTAAAAAAAAAAACTATTGTTCCATTGTTCTCGAGAATACGTACAATCTACTGCAGTTTGTCATTGTGTTATTTTTTTCCCTTATTTTACTCGAGCAAAAAAAGTTACTTCTTTTTTCTTGTCGAGTTAATGAGGGAAAATATTCGCGGTGTCTGGTGTAAACACGATGACGAAAGAGCTCTGACAAGCTTTCATCGTGATTAAATGGCGAAATATCGGTTATTGATAACGAGACTGAATATTCCTGGATAACTTTCTTTTATGCTTATTTCATTCTTTTTCATCTCTCAGTTGCAAACTCCATCTGGTTCTCCCTTTACAAGCGACCCTCGTATCTCAAGCTGAGCTTAATGTCCCCCTCCCCCTTTATATTTTCTTTTCTATGCGCAGGCTAGTCTCATCATATTATATTCTAGTAGCGACATGTTCTATACCGTTTCGTCTCGTCCTCGTTGACGCAAGTCGTATTTCCTTGGATAGGGCGTGCTTCCCACGCTTAAGCGACATATTTCACCCTATAAAACGGAACACGCATACGGGATACGTTCGCCGTTGTACTCATATATAATATTCTACGAAGTACACCACGAGCGTATATTATATATGGGAGTAACATAAATAACCGGATATGCAAGCATGACATATGAAATATTTATAAATATACACATCTATACATTATATACGTCTACATGCATATAATATTTGTATGACATCATAAAATTGCTCTCGTGGCTTTGCCGAATCAATCCAACTTTTGCAGACTCTTCTCGACTCGCAGAGTGCAGAAAACACAAAAAAAAACATCGTTCAGAATAAAAAGATTTTATTCACAGTACTTTCATTTTCATTCTCGTTATTATATTGTCGATTTTGAACGAAAAAATTATTATTATTATTTTTTTTAATTATCAATTTGTTTTACGCATCTACAAAGAAAAAGTATTTTTAATATTGAAAGTAGTAAAATTATGATTAATCAGAGTTGACAAATAATTATCATCATGGTTTTTAAATTATAATTTACTTACCCTATTTCAATTTTTACAATAGATATAATCATATTTTTTGACATCAATATCCATAATTATTTAATTGTTATTAATTTAATTATGAATTTATACATTTTTTTACGAATAATTATCAATTTAATTGAAAAAATGTATTAAAATAAATACTTTTCATTCGAATGGTGTCCATTTTTGGCGTATTTTTCCAAATGCTATTACCGATTGGAGATCGTTAGCAGATAACGAAAAACGCGAAAAACTGCGAGTAGCTGATAGACTAAAAGAGAGAAAGAGAGAGAGGGAGAGAGAGAGATGCAGACAGAGAGGATCGAGTTAAGTACAGGGACAATACCGTTCACCACAACGTAACCGTAAGGTGAAACGAAATTGCGCCCACGGGTGTCGTTTACTTCGGGCAGAGGTATACTTCCGCGTGTGAAAATGAGTTTTAGTTCACAGGCTCATTCGTGTTACGTTGTCGTGGTGAATATCGTCTCACGAATGAAATCGAGTCAAGAGGTAGGAGGGAGGGGTGGGAGAAGGAAGTGGAAAATTGGCGAAGAGGATCCTCTTATCACCGTGTTTACTTTCTACGACACTCGTGGAATTTCACTCACACGTTATGTGCACGTATGTGTGTATGTGTCCTCATTCGTGCTCGTATGGTAGACCCATAGTAATCTCTCGAGTTCCGACTTCATTGCGGTTACTCAACGTTAGTTCTCTCTACAGCAGGTGTCATAAGAGCGTAGTGACCCTATATTTCTATCTTGAAAATCACTTTTGTTCCATTTAATGCTTCAAGAGTTTTCCGCGTTGGGGAGTCTCGTTGAGCTCAGCCATTATACTTATACTGTTACGGTAAGATTTCGCGAACGCAAATACGAGGATATGGCGGGGACGGCGCGTCGAGTGTTTTCTTTTCATAGTCAAACTTTTCACGATGAAAATCTTTTCCGAGATAATTTCATCATGGACGTTTTGATTGTTTGGAAACTTGACGAAGAAAAGTTGGATCATTCAAGCCAGTTGAAAGAGAGAAATAGAGAGAAAGAGAAATTGAAAAAGTAAAATGGTACTTCTAGATCGTTCATGAAATATGATCTGTCATAGGAGCGTCTGAAAGCTCGTATAAACCTTCTTCTTTGACGTTTATCATTCCGTTTTTCATGGCTCATCTTTTGTGGCTCAGGCGTTGACAATTAAAATGATTGCGTTAAGAGAGTCCATTTGGTGCTTCATCGCGGGTACTTATTGAACCCTCGTAATTATCGCGCTGAATCATATTCTCTTGGGGTAATGAGTGCGCGTTCAAACCACAAATTTCCAAGGGCAAGGTATCCATTCTGTTGGCCCATCTGCTGATGATCCTATCCACAGTTGGATACGGATGGATGGATAAAGAGAGAGAGAGTATGAGAGAGACTGACTATGGTCATCTATTTAATGCTGTGAAAGGACCGTTCGTAATAAGGGATTGGAATGAGAGGATGAGTGAACGAGTGTGTGCAGGCTACCGACCTATATTGCCATGAGATCCTGTATGTCCTGCCAGTGGCACGTTAGCTTTACTACAAGATCCAGTAGAGCAGCAGCAGCAGCAGCAGCAGCAGCAGTTGCAGAGCCGAGCAAAGCTGTACCTCATCTGAAGGTATACGTAATGCGGTGTGTATAACGGTCTGAAGCTGGGAGCAAACCCTATCTATTCATCGTCCTGGCTCCATTGTTGGTATTCTAGTGCCCGCGAAATTCTACTACAACATCGATGGAAGCAGGCGAGACCATAGGAGACGGTGTGTACAGCTCGTGCTCTCACTCGTACGTTTGTGGGTGCTTCCCCATTGCCGTGAAATATTTGTGTATATAGCCGGGTATTATATCAGATTCAAGAGACTGCTAGCAGAAGCACTCATTGACCGGACTTGGCCGGGAGTGGTGAACGTGCTAACTTTCTTCCACACGGACACAAACAAAAACACAGAAAAGAGCCAAACAATCATCAGGTTTTATTTCTCTTTCTCTGTGATCCTGCTGTCGCCATTGTACCTTAGAGCTACAATCCGCGAGTATATATATATATATTGTTAATGAACTTGAACTTAAACTTTCGAGGCTAAACTTCGAAAAAAATATTTCAGTCATAATAATAAAAGGATTTTGTGAAATTTTAGCTTTTTGAGTTTTTCGTCTTTCGTTCATTTTCATATTGTTAATCAAGTTTATCGATCGTCTTCAGGGTCTTGTCGTCTAGTTTACAATTAGTGATGAATACTGGTTGTCACTAATATTCCACTTGGTACAGTATTGGTGAATTTGACGGCTTGAAGGGAATATACAAACACACGTACGTATACGTATACACTCACAGCAAGTTTCAGAAGGTTAAGGATGGACGTTGGAAGAGTTCCGCCGCGTGTTACACGTTGGGACAGCACACACTTTGTCCATGCCATAATCCCACTATCGAGCATATCACGGTTTTCTAACGCTGTATATAGCTCGATTCGGAGCCTCGGAAAGTACACGGTCATACAGGGTGAACAGTATGTGAATAGCACGCGCGGTAACGTAACGGGCACGTTGAACGTGTATACGAGTATAGAACGTATGGAAAGGACACGAGTAATGACCTCACTAGGGAGAAAGAGGACGAGAGCGAGAGGGACCTGATTCGAGAGTGGCTAGGGTGTATGGCCGACGACGAGGTTACCCGAAACCCTGACGCCGCTCAGCCAGCAAGGTTGTAATTGTCGTCCTTTGTCCGTCATACGAGCTTGCGGCCTTGCGTGGCGGCGTACCGCAAGCTTTTCACCGGTCCTATGAACCAGCGGACCATAGCATTATCGCATCAGGTGCTTAATTCCCGGTTTGTCACCGGCCACGTACCGCACGTCCTCGACCCGTCCTGTCCCCCTTACTTCTGTCCCTCCCGAACCACCAACTTATTCGTCATCTTGTTCTGGCCTCATTATACTAAAATGCTTGTATGAACTCGGCGTTTGTGTCTCTTGGAAAATTGAGAATCTCGAATTTGTTGAATTTCGTAATTACGAAGAGTCACTGCGGATAATGATATTTTGTAATCACGCGATTTTGGGAGAGGTCTCCCGGGAGAATGCAATCGACATGAGCGTTGTTTTTACTTGATTATATTTTATTTTGTGAAATAACTGCTGATAGCTGCTAGCTCTGTGTTATTTTATCCTGATTATTCATCTGTGTTCACAATTATTTAGTTTTTTTTTACTGACCCATACAGAATTTAATGAGATTTGATATTCATACTGAGAACAATTTTTTTTTATCATCTTATTGTTCTCTCTTCTTTCATCACGGATTTTTGCTCTCCCTGCAATTTTTTTTCTCTTCTCTTTCGTGTCTCTTTCTCTCGTGAAGCTTTTAACTGGGTATACATTTGGTCATACCGAATCCCCACGGGAATTATAAACGCTCGACGCCCCGTTGCACAGGGCTACTGCTGCTGTGGTACTTTGGAAGGAAATTTTATGGAACGAGAGAGCCATGCAGAGGAGCGCGTGCCGGCAGGACGCGCAAGGTGGAACGCCCACATAAATCGCGTTAAATGCGAAATCTTTTCGCGATTGTATCACATACACACACACACACACACACATGCGCGCGCGGGCATTCCGCTCGCCACAAGCATGCGACAACCGCGTCGTCTCATTGTCCCCGCTAAATCTACGATACACAGTGCACTGTTACAGGGTTGCAACTCGAGCGAAAATTAATTTCTTCTCCCCGTTTACATCCCTCCGTGAATTTCGTAAATCAAATCTTCCTGCAGGTATCATGATTAATCGTATACATTCTCTTGCACATTTTTTATAAATATTTCCGAGCAATTGCCCGAGTAACTTTTGCCATTATTATCATTGTTGTTATTTTATGAGTATATACTTGTTTGCATTTTTTTTTCAATCGAGTTTCAACAGCCTGTGTGGTACTAAATTTCCCGGTTTTTTTTTTCTTTTTTTTTTACTGGAAATCACATAATTTTGTTTGTGCATTTCAATACTAGTATAGGCTACGATAAAATTTCTCTTGTCGTATATTTTAACTTTATTAAAAACAAATATTATTCTGAATTTTAGCAAGAAGACTGAAATTATTGTGAGGGTAGTTAATATTCGATATTTCCGAAAATTCATCTGGTTTACCAACGGAAGTTTTATCTCGATTATATTATAAAGTTAAATTTTACAAAAAATTCCATACGGTCCTTGCTAGAGAGAGAGAGATAAATCGATCGAAAAAAAATTATAACTCGCCGAGCGGATGGATAAATCGAATCTGAAAAAGGTTCCGGCATTCACGGAACTGCGCCAGGTGCCATCATTTGATCGGATATCAATCGACGTACCATCATATATATGGTTCGAACGATTGCGATGAGCCGTGCTCAACGAGATCGAGGGATAAACGAGAGCCATGGAAAAGGGGGCGATCGGTTAGTTCAACGTTCGAGATTTAGCATGCTTTTTCGAGCGCACTAAAGGGTCATTCGGCACCATTATATGATTTCCGGAGTCGTTCTGACATCCGGTAAATCCAGTGGCAACCCCTTTCTACTCTTAATATATCCAATAATTCAATCATCCGTAGCTGCTTAACTCCAAAACCGGGAAATTATAATTTCTTCGTAATGAAAATAAAGCTTAATTTTATATCAATATTCGCAATTGAATTCATATCGACAATACAATCATGAATCATGAGTCAGTCGAATAAAAAAACCACGGAAAACTTGATTTTTATTTATTGAATAACGTGCTGATATATGCATATTTTTTAATAACCCGAAATATTATGAAATAACTCACTGGTATCTTGAATTCTCGTATCGTGAGCGACTAGAAGTTGGGCGGCGAGGGATGCCCGATGGCCGGAAGTGCTCTCGGCAACGCACTCGTATCTTCCATTGTCCTCTTGCCTCGCGGACGAGATCACGACTTTCGATCTTCGCCTGCAACATGAAAATGTAGTATGGAATTTTTAAAATAATTTATGCAGATCGTCAATTCAATTTGTACAAATAATTTGATTCATAGTACGAAACTCATCATATTCCACGTTCACATAATTCATAAAATTTTTATTATTCTTTTGCAATTATTTATTTATACTTTCTATGTATATATAACTCAGCTCGAACTGTTGAGGCTAAAATTAAAAAAAAAACATAAAAATTAGCTGCGATTTATTATGAAGGCATTTGCTGAGAAAGAATTTCTCTTAATTCAACTATTATAGGGATAAAAAAGGTCTAAGAGTTCGTATAAGAAAACTCATTTTTTTCGGTTGGATTTATTATGAAACTTGACACAAACACTCCATATAATACAAACGACAAAACACGTATTTCAGAATTTTTCAAAAAACAACCCTTAGGGGGTTATAAAGGAATGAATTATTTTTATGCGAAGAAATGTTCTCGATTGAGTTAATATGAGTAAGAATTTTTACAAGTAATTTAAAGAAAAAATAACATTAAAAAATTTAACCCTTAAGTGCTTAAGTAAATAGAATTAATGACTACTGAAGTAAATTCACAGTAGAGAGGGCGAAAGCAATTTATGATTGCTCTCAGTATATGTTGCATCACATAAAACGACGTATTTTGTGAATTTGTGCGGTTGCACGAAATCTTGAGCGCGCTTAAGGATAAGACTGTAATAAAAAAAAGAAGAAGAGAAAAAGTCAATGAGAAAAAAGAAAGAAATTTTGAGTGGTATCTAGCGTAAAAGTAGAAATGTGAGCGTAAGATTCCAGTCTACAGTCATGATAATTCTCGTGCATGAGAGTTCGTGTACACACCGACAGTGATAAGACGACAGTAAGGATAAGTGTGTGCGGCAGTGATGGCGCAGAGAGCGTCCTAGCATCCTTTGAGCTTTTTCAACGGCTGTAAAGGACGCGGCTGTAGGTTGGAAGCACGTAATCCATGGAAGACCTTGCGGCGACATGGGTCGTGCTTAAGGAAAGATTCTATTTCATTTGTGTACGAGCTTGTGCATCTTCGTGCACTTCTGAAGTTGTTGCTATCTGTGCACGGTCCTCGCCCGCATCTCAACGTGTTTCTTTCTCTCTCTTGCTTTATAAACCTTAGAGTCGCGACAAAGCTGCTCTCAGCGGAGCTTTAACGGGCGCACTTTTCTTCTTTGCGAGAGGATGCCTCGTTCTATCATATTTATTTCTTCTGCCCGGGCATTAACATTGAGAAATAGTCGCAAGTCAAATGAGTAGCATAGGAAGAAGCATAAGAAAAATACGGAGGTATTCTAAAAACATAATTGTATGAAAAGTGGAAGGCAACTGAGAGACAGAGAGAGAGAGAGAGAGAGAGAGAGAAAAAGAGAGGCAGAAACAAGGAGACAAACTGAAGAGAAAAATGTTAAAATAAGGGGAAAAATGGAGGCGCGACAGAAGAGAAAAGAGGAAACAGAAGCCCCCGGGGCGATGCAGACGTTGGTCCTACGAAGACTCCACTATCGTCTCGTTGCTTCTCTTTGCCATAAGAGAAGAACTCGCGAAAGCATGGCGTTCGTCCCCCTTCCTCAAATCCCTCGAGTATGATAATTAAAGCTTTGCATTTGTACCCACGTTTATCTAACACCGCTACCGCGAGAGCTAACGAGTTGCACGCGGTTCTTCACACGCGTTGCTTTCTTCTACACACTCGTACGTTCTTCCAGCCGTTGCTCCACGGAAGTCTGCTCCCGAGGGGCGGCTGAGCTCGCTTCTCGTGCTTTCGCTTTATATATGGATCTTGGCGCGATTCTCAGACGCGGAAACGACAGCCGTGATGCGTCCTTGGCGCGTCATCAAGCTTCAACATACATCCGAGCCTCGTGTTGTATTCGAGCAAATATATTTTACTTTTTTTTTTTATAGAAAATGTCGGAATGGAGAAATCGAAGAGGCAGGTGAAAAAAAAGAGAATAAATGATAAATTGAGCGTAGGAACGAATCACAGGAAAACTCATGCACGAAGAAACGCGTTTTTCTTTCTTTCTGTGTATGTGTAATATATGCTCGAAATATAGAAGATACGATCGTGATGTGTCCGGAGCAGCATAAAATAAAATAAGAGAGCGAAAAGGAGGCGAGAATAGAGCGACGATCGTATGGATGCACGCCTCCTGTATCCGACACACCGATCTCTCTCAACGACCATATGCGATGGGACCGGTCCATCCCAGAAACACACCAAGTTTTACGATCCTGAAATGGACCTCGTTCTCCCGGGAGGACGAGCCTTTAAATTGGAACCGATTTCGCACTCGCTTGACTGGCCTCGCGAGAGAGGATGCATCAGCGCTGCATCCCTTGTCGTCGATCTTACGTTTCATGTGTATATATATATATTTATATACATAAATGTGGACCTCGTATCCGTGGATATATACGAGCGTTTTGTCTCGGACGTGAGCGCCGGTAACGACGTTTAACGAACCTAGCTTGCGTAGAGAGCGGAATATAAGTTCGAAAGAAAGAACAAATAAACGGGCAATGCCAGAACCGGGAACAACGTATATATAGGGGAGAAGAAAAAAGCAGATAAAGCACGAAATAGAGCTTGGCAGAGATATCTGCGCTCGGCTCGGCAAACCCGTAAATCTATTACGGCTATAGAGTTCCGACAAATCGGACGATCGTCGAGCGAGACTGCGGAATGTGCCCGTGTGTATGTGTGTCCGTCTGTCTGTGAAAGCACGTGTATATAATTTAATTTCATTCAAAGATTTTTTTGAAATTTAATAATTTTATTGAATGTTGAAGAAAGCCAAGTTTATTTATGAATTTAAAGTACGAACAATATATAAACGATAAAAAACGCATATTTTTTCCTTGGGAAAAGAAGTTATATTTAATTTAAATGTTCCACTTTTTGTACCAAAAAGAGCCTACAACTTCATCTTTCATTACGATGATTTTTGTTTTTTACTTACTATATTTCGTATAAAATATTTTCATAATACACTTTTATGAAAGACACCGTGAGTCAGGAAGTCTTGGAATTCGTGGCAGCGTTCTAGTTTCCCGTTGCCACTCATACTTGGCACCGAAGAGCCACATCCGGTTAAAGAGAAAGAAAGGTATATATAGTAAGTTTGATGATGATCTGGTGTGGGAGTAGCGCGAACTTTTAATCCCCAAACTCGCGCTGTGCGGTGCGAGATCAGGAACGAAGGTGCTTCGAGAAGAAACGATGAGTCGAAGTATATATAGAATGCGAGAGGAAAAGCCGGAACAGAGAAAAGCGGGTTATAAGGGAGGCATGCGGTTGGAGGAGAAGAGAGCGCGCGGTTCGCGGCTTTCTTGAATCGAGAGATGATATCGGTCTCGCGTTCACGAGAGGTGGCTGAAAACTCTTTCCCCCTTTCGTCCCACCCCGCATTCACGTTCCATGAGTATCAGAGCGTACAGCACGTACGTGTCCCATGCGGTAGCATCGCACCAACACTACTACCATTCGACAATGGTTCAAGGCGGATATTGCGTGGGATATATATAGCCCGATATAGCTGCGCTCATTCTCTGTCTAGGGATTCTATCTGAAAATCCGTGTACGTATGTGTGCTGCCGATGTTGGGAGGTAATGAAAACGGGGCAGGGAGGACGCAATTTGCGCTTCGCCGGATTAAGTAAAAGTTTTTCTCCTTTACGGCCGTCGGGTCTTTATGCCGCTTTTATACGCCCAGTTTAACGCGTTTTCCGTGTCAGGGTGCAAATATATACACACACACACACACATACACACACACACACACACACGCAGATACATGCGTGCATATATAAGACTAGACACACGAACAAACTGAGACGAAGGGCGTGGGTGACTTTGAGATAGAGGAAAGGCTTGCGTGAGGGTGCGCTCTAGCAAACTAGCGGGAAATATTGCAGCATCCCCAACACTATTCCTTATATATATATACACATATATGCCTGATAGAACAACCTCTGGGACGAACGGCGACAACCATCGACATACTTGGTTTGCAAACGGTCGCTTCTCTCTGCCACTTTCCCGTCCTCACCTCGTATACATGCTGCGGCAAAATAGCACCGAGCTAGACCAACATAAACGATGCTTCCAACGTACTTTATGAACGTTTATATATGCTCGCAAAAAAATTTATAGGCTGTGAAGGAAAAAATCTTATGCTTGGTTCGTATAATTGGATTCATTTCATTTGCGCACTCTGTGCTGTTTTCTCTGGCCTCTGGCCTACAGAGATTAGATTATAAATCAAACGGCTATATCTCAGTGTACGCTTTAATAAAAAAATAAAAAAAATCCTTTTCTCTATTTCAACAGTAAATTTTTACGCTTAATAAGAACTTAGAAACGTTGCTAATATTCTATTTTTGTTGAACCAAGTTTCCTCTGGTTTAAATGAGCATTTTCGTTATCAAATAATAATCAAATTCCTCTTTGATATCAAAAGCATATACATTCAATCTACAGAGGGTAGAAAAATATTAATAGAAGGATAAAAAAATAGGTAGATAGTATGGAAAAAACGAAACAAAAAGTCTGCAGTTTTTTTTTTTTTCATAAACAAAATTTATTTCAGTCGGAAAATAAGTGTCGATAAAAGATTTTATTTTCATAAAATCTTACGTTGTATTCAAACTTTTAGCAGAACGTGTATACACGCAGGGAGTCTGTTCTTTGGCATCTGGCTTGCGACACCTTATGTACTTAACACACAAGGGCTCGAGTGTATTCAGAGAAACCGGGAGAAAGGGGGGGAGAAGGGTGAGTATCAAACGGCAAGGATGATGGAGTGAGATGATGGTGTATGTGTTTCACTGCAGTTGTGGGACGATATAGTACATAAACAGAGAGAGAGAGAGAGAGAGAGAGAGAGAGAGAATGAGTTTTTGAGTCAGTGTGATCGATCCCTTTGAATGCGGAGGCTTCAAAGGACTGCGCTGGGGTTATAGGAAAGTCAGAGAGCACGCGGTGGTAGAGTCGAACCACTGAGCGATGTAGCGATGGCGGACGGTGGTCCCCACCGACACCGGTCCCTCTTACTCCAACTTCCCATAGCCGGTGGGGAGCTTTAGCATACACAGATATATTTTAATATATGCATTCGTGTATATAACCCTGGAGCACATCTCTCACTCTCGAATTTTCAAATTCATGTTGCATACGGGAGATGCACGCGTTCAGTCATCGTTGACTCCGCACAAAAATGGAAAGGAGAAGAGGGAATGGAGTCGAGAGGGGGGAGTCTAACGCATTTTCGGGGGAGAAACGTAACAAGATGAAAGTAAAGAGTCTCTTCTATCGCTTTCTTGCTCACACTGCGTAGTCCACACGACTCAGCCATGAACGAGAAGTGGAATACGCAAATAGAACGTGCGGACACACATACATTCGAGCCAACATACTCGAGGGTATGTATGCAAAAAAAAGAGAGAGAAAGAAAGAGACGAGGACCGGTGCATAGGTGCATTCATCTCGTGCAACTGAGAGAGAGAGAGAGAGAGAGAGAGAGAGTGAGAAAAGGAATGAGTGGTGAAGAGTATAGTCTAGACAGAACAGTGTCGATTTTTGCCCAAGCACACTGAATTAGAAATCCTTCGGTCTGCTTTCTCTCTCAGTCTTTCTCTCATTTTTGTCTTCTTTTAACGCGTTTTTCTCCGACCTCGTTCCCTCTTCCCGTTATCTCTCCCTATCTCTCTATTATACTTCATTCGACGGGACTTTTTTTCGGTACTTTTTGGATACGTACGTATACCATACCTGAATATCCCATGTTTTCTTTACCAGGCACTTGCTTCTTTAGGTACTACGCTCACAACTAAAATTCTGAGTCTTTATTGGTATTACATATAAATAATAGAAGAAAAAAAAAAGCAGGAGAGGATGTGCCGTGACTTTTTCCGGTATGACGACGAATTATTAAACAGGAACGTCCCGTACACACGCCTGTTCGTGTCCGGAGAAATATTAATTGCGCTACACACGCAAAGAATGCCGCAATTATCTATGTCGAACGAGACTGGGCCGAATCTCAATGTCAACATTTAATAGCCGTGTCCTCGCTGACACGGGACTTTGCACTCTTATATCCAGGCTGGTTTTTTATCCGGTCGATTTTACAACTGTGGACGCTGCTCTTCTTTTTGTAACATGAAACACATACACACATAAGCACGCACGAGTACCATTTTCATTCACATCTCTAGTCTCGTGTAACACGACAAAACAATATTACATCGCCTGGGCATGTTCACCAGGCAGAAACCCCTCGAATTCTGAAAGCTCGGGTCGCGAGATACCAGGTCCGAGATAAACTGTCTGGCGTGACGCTTAACCCCTGACACACGCAGTGTATATGGATGTTCATGTGTGCCCGGGCATTGGTCCGCTCGATGTATCATGCGAGTGAGCCCCCTCGTGAATCGCCCTGAAGCTCTCGGTTTCCCGTTACTCGAGCTATTCGTCACAGCTTTCTCTCTCCGTCTCGCTCTCTCTCACTCTCATTTCGTGCCACCCCCTCTCTCTCTTTTTATTCCTATCTTGTTTTTCCTACATCAACGAATTGATAAATTAATAACTGAGAAAGCCCTTGAGAATGCATGACGAATGTATATACGGATCAGCCAACATTTCCTCTGAGCGAGTCGATGAAATATTCGAAACATAAATTTGTTGACAGGGTCTGATTAAACAGGATGAAAGTTCAGACATCGTGAAATTGTGGTTGAAAAGTGGTCTTATGATAATTGCATCAATTTGGAAGAACTATTACAAATGTGTTTTATGTTCATGTATCGTAACATTTAATTTGTTTATCTTTTCCCTGACTGGCCAATATCATCGTGAGTATGTTCGAGAGAATTTTTTTGTGGATAAAGTTTAGATAATTATAAGCGACATTCGTATAATTTTCCATATTATTATCGATATACTAGCATTATCGAGCAAATGGAAAATTAATATGGTCGGATTGGTTCTGTTGGAACGGTGAATTCTCGCTTTAACTCATATGCTATTATGTAGAGCAGAGAATTTCCCGAACATATCGAGTCTTTGGCATTCCATAGCTGCAAGTATCAACGACAGCTGTAGCAGAAAGTGAGCTTCTCGTATGAGCCACACGAGAATGCATCGAGTTTAACGGAAATTCCATGTTCAGATTACGCGAGGTTTACGCGCTTTAAATGAGCGAATACGTAATAATTTAAGATACTATATGCTATTAAAAGGCTTCATTTTTGCGCATATTATCCACAATATGAATATGGCATGCGGTGTTACAAGTACGCTTATATCATGATTCAATTATATAATATATCCTTCGTCGCGACTCTCGTTACTGGCTCGTTAAATTTGTCTTTATTCTGAGAGAGCGCGTTCATTATTAAAGTGTGAAATAAATATTGCCGCTCGACATTGTCGAAGCTTCCGTGTTCCTCTTAGAAAACCTGAAAATTACTTTTTCCAAAAAACGAATCTCTTTTTCATACGTGCCAAAACTATATTCAGAGCGTCGGGTCTTGTAAGAAAAATATACATATGAATATTAACAATAAGAATATAAAAAGGTGTCAATATATGTGTGAGTGTTTTTTTTTTCGTTTTTGCTACAAGGTAACCACTGAACAAAGTACGAAAAGCGTTCGCCACACGTTGTTCATACCTCGAAATACGACGAGAGAATACAACGTGGGTACGGCGCGTTATTAAACGTGTGTGCTGTCGACAGACTCTTTGTTATTCATCCTTTTTCGTTGCTTTCATTTTGCCACCTCTGGCTCACTTCATTGTAGAACAACGTGGAAGTTTCTCTCCACGATCTATTTTTTTTCTCTGTTTTCTTTTTCTCTCGCTAGAGCGTTCTACAGGCAACCTTCGTCAGCCAGATGGGGAGGGAAGGGAAGGCATGAAGGGTTGTATAGGTGGAAATGTATTAGATGAGGGAGGGGGAGATGGGGGTGTCATCAAGGACTCGACATTTTCGCCACACGACGAGTCAAAATGTGTGCGGTTCCATCCCGTTCTCTTTCTCTTTCTCCCAGGTATCAGTGCCAGGTTTTATTCGCTGGTGAAACTTTTCTGGGTCTGCCGGAGGCTCCTGGTTCCTCGTGGTTGCCAGGCAAGTGCAAGGCGGAAGGGGTAGCACAGAGGCGCGCATTACGCTTAATTTGCTTCCTCGGTTCTCCCTTTTATTCGCTCGCCCCTTTCTTTTTGCTTCTTTCTCTCGTTCTTTCTTTCCTTCGCTTTTTTTTCTACGTTACTTTTTTGAAAACCACAATTTAGATGCAGTGAAGAGACGTGAAAGAGAAAAAGAGATCGAGTGCGAGTGAGAGAGAAAGCGGTGGATAGAGCTGAGCCTTGGAAGTAGAAAAATACGTTTACGGGAGATGAAACCGGAGAGAGAAGAAGGGGCCATGTACCGCGAGTGGGCAGGATGCACATACCAATTTATCGTTAGATCACGGCTGGGGGGGCTATTTCGACCCATTTATTTCACGATAAATCATGGACACCCGCTTGCGCCAGGTTAACGAAAATAAACCTGAAAATTCCAAAACTTTAACGAAAAAAAACACCCTAAAATCTCGAATGATAAACCTTTATTTAATAACAAATTGATAGCCATGTTACCATGCCATTGTAGTATATATAGGTGGTCAGCACAGGAGGTAGAGAAAATAATACGATAAAAAATGTGTACCATT
The DNA here is from genome assembly GCA_018906735.1 of Mesochorus sp. PSUC_FEM 10030011. Lineage (NCBI taxonomy): Eukaryota > Metazoa > Arthropoda > Insecta > Hymenoptera > Ichneumonidae > Mesochorus > Mesochorus sp. PSUC_FEM 10030011. The sequence goes on along the minus strand of JABMBV010006652.1, from coordinate 14,368 downwards.
GAATACAAGTCAGCTTATTGCAGTTTTATTTGATTGAATATCGGTGAAAATTCTCCACGCATAACTGTCACATTATATCAGATGTATGAAAATTTATTCCTGAGTAATTTTCGAAGAATGTATGTAAAATTTCAGTAGAATAGGGAAAAATATATTATTTTCTTTTCTTTTTTATCCATTGTGCCAGAACTGACTGACATAAATTTATTCGCGAATATACACGTCGAGACGTCATGCATGATATCAAGTCTATAAAGATAAAGGTGCATTTTGTAAAAAAAAAACATCGCGTATGCTGACCAGTTTCTAAAAATGGGTTTTTCGAGATCTCTTCCGACGAAATGTGTTCGAACGCACATTTTTTTTCTGCCTCTCACGTATAGTACAGCGAACTCGCTATATAGAACGATACATTGGGCTACTTTACTATATAGAGTTTGCGGTATACTCGCTGTTCCGGTCACTGCTGGTGAACGATCCGTCTTGTAATGGAAACGGCATTGCGAAAGCTCAATCCCCCCTCCCGTCTCTCCTCTTCTGCCCCTTCTTCCACCGCTCCTCTCAGCCTCCAGCCTCATCCACAAAAGCTTCGGTCTTCCTGTACCTTTGAACCCTATTCGCGTCCTCTCTCGTGAAAGCTCCTTTCTCCGGAGCTCGAACGCCCCGCTCTTTCTCGTGCTTTCAGCCACACGTGGTCTGCGTTGCAGACACACACACACACACAAACATATATACACACATGTATTTGTCCGACAAGCTCACAGGGTCCCTGTTTTTCTTCCATCCTGACGTAGAAGCCCAGTTAATGGTTTTCTTTTGGGGGCAGCATGAGCTTGTGCTCGGTGCCCTCGTCGTGTTAATGCCCTTTCTCGTGCTCAATGGAGTCTCGCATTCTATTTTTCACTTTCATTCTTGCACTCTCCTTTCCTTCCTCGAAACTCGCTCTCTTTTTTCGTTAACTCCATATCATCGCTTTTTTTCGCTGCTCCTTCCGCCGGCTTTCTTATTCTTTTGCGCGGACGTGTGAGAAAGGATGAAAAGGATCTTCGTCCCGTTTTTTTTCTCAACCCACGCCTACTTCTTAGCTTTAGATGAATTTCCTATTTCTAACGATCATCGCTGAGTTTCATTTCATCATGTACTATATTCTATTTTTTTCTTTTTTTATTTATGATTATTATCGGAGCATCGAGGTTATTTTATTTCTATTTCAAATCCGCAACTGCTGCTGGAGGTTGACGATGGTCATCAACACCTTGATCATTATTTTCATTCTTAGCTCGTCTCATTGAAGATTAATTTCCAATGGAACTTCGATACGAGTCTGTTAAATCTACAAAACTTTTTCAAAATTTTAGATATTCTAAGGAAAGCTTTTAATGATATCAATAACTCAAGTGAGTGCGATTAGGCTAAGAAATAAAATAAAATAATTTTATAGTTGAATGAATATGTACAAATACAAATGTCTAAGAATGATACAAAGGTACGGATTTTATAAGTATAACACACGAATCTTTTATCCTCCTTATGACTTTATGATATTAATTGAAATCATGATATGATCACATTATTTGACAGATGAAAATACCACTTTATTAGATGGTTCAGAGGCTTAGCTCATCCCCTCAATAATCTGGCCGACAGTGATATGACTCACGTGGTTATTGGTTACTTGGCCAACACAGCTTTTTGCTTCGTATATTTCGCCAAGCTCAAAGCTTATTGCTCATTCACTTCCGTCTCTTTCTCTCTCTCTCTCTCTCTCTCACTCTCTTTCCTCATGCGACCGTTATTCGGGTCGTGCACGTGGATGATTCGCTCGTACATCTTTCAGCGTCTTGTGATTTCATTGCTGTGGTGACTATGCACTTCTGAATTATTACTGAGAGTTTTGACGCCTCCACTGGTCAGTTTTCATGCACTTATCCTTATTTTTTCTCGGGTTATCTGTTGAAGTTATGGTACCGCATTTAATCCGAAAGCTGAATAGAATTCAGGAAATTGATGAAATCACGTTATAAGAATATTTTTTAGGTATTCATTGGTGATCATTTATATAAAATTTCAGCCCATTTTTTCATTTTCACATCCTTCCGTGTCAATTTTTCTCGTATTATTTATCACACTGATAAGAGAATATTGATTTATTTTATAACTTATTCAATATCGATGTAATAAATTATTAGTGCTGTCAGGATAATTAGCAAAAATAATAAGTATTTTTGTCCGGAAAAAAATTATTAAAGTTTTCATGGTACAGGGTTGAATGAAAAATGTTGACGATGAGTGGCAATTATGACGACAATGATGTCGATTCTGGACAATATGAGGTTCTCGTGCCAAGAAAGAGGTCGTAAGTAAAAGCATGTGCAGATACCACATTATTCGCTGCATATAGCGACTAGACCGTGAGGTCCAGACCGCATCACTTTTTTTATCCTTTTTCTCTCACTCTTCTCGTCATGAACTTTTTTTTTGACCGCAACACGAACCAACCTGCCGATGTCCCCTTGGTCTCGTTCACCCTCGTCTCAAGGTCCACTTCCGCAATTCGCCTTGCTGCTGACTCTCTCGTTTATTTATTTCGCTGACTCGGTGTTCATGCGGCCTCTTCCCTTCCTTCCACTCCTTTCTATTTCTCACTCACTTACTCACTCACATATACACACCCTTGCTTTCTCTCTCTCTTTCATTTTCACTCTCTTGAGCTCTTAATCTCGATAGTCCACTCTGAATCTTTGGCCGGAGCCTCGAAAATCTCGTCCAACCTTTCCTTCTCACTCTCCTCGCAGTTTTTTTTTCTATATGGGGCTGTCCGTGTATTCCATCCTCGTTGTCTTTCCAATGCCTTTGAGAGATAGCAAAATCAGTGCTAAAATATTGGACTGATTCGAAAAACAGGAAACTTTAAGGACGTTGTATAACGACGGTCAGATCAAAATTTTGGTTTTCAGTTTTTCTTACATAAAAAAATGGTTTACGAGCTTCAGTTCAAAAAGAAAAGTTGTTTCAAATTGACTAAGGAATAACATGCTTTAAATTCAAGATAGTCCAAGGTAATATTTATTTGTTATATATTAAACAAAATTTCGAAAAAAATGTTCGACAAATTTTTTAAAAAAACTGAATAAAGCCTCATCGATGATACATAAAAGCGTATGCAATGTTTTAAGAGGTTTCACCATCTGCAAATAGAAATATTAAATGTTGAAAATTGAAATTTATAACACGCGCTCTAATGAGAAACTACTGAAAATTGTGATTTTTATAAATTAATATTTCGTCTCCTGCATGGTGAAATAATAATTATTAGTAGTAATAATTATTATTAATGACGAAATCAAATGATTTTCAAATTAATTATTTTTCAAATATAATTACAATAAATTTACGTGTCAGATTTTTGCATTCATGGCTCGAGTTTTTTTTAATTGAAAAATTCGAAAAAAAATGGTTACTGCTGTGAAAAAAGTGGAAATTCCTTCTTGAGAACAATTCTAATAAAGCAGAGATTAATAATGAAGAAATTGAGATGAAAAAATATGCTTTCTTCTTGCACAATAGAAGTAATTCAGCAAAGCGTTAAGTGGATGAAAGACAACGGGTGAAGTGCTTTGTGCGTTATGAAAAAGAGGCAGAAAGAGAGAATAAGAGAGTCCCCTTTGCTTTGGGATGACACGGACTAGCACAAGAAAAGCTTGTTCGAAGGAAAGCCGCAGATATCCCGGAAGAGGGAGTGAGAACGAGATGAATTCTTTTGCGTGTACGTGCCCCCGTGAAACATCTCATTGTTCATCTATTCTTTTACTATAGTCCCGTTAAGGGCTACTCTATTGTACCGGGATGGTCTTGCGTTTTTTATTTTCCTTATAGATCTCGATTCGTGTGCCCTTATTTCTGCTTTTTATCCTCCGCTACGCTTTTGTTTGTTCGGCTCCTTCCTTGTTTCCCCTGGCATTCGTATCGTCGGTTCATTTACGAGAATTCACTCACTACACTTTAATGCAGAGGATCTGTCAGGAGGTTCGAGCTTTCAGCGCCCTGTTTATTTCTGATACTGCTACCTTATTCTCGGCAACCAGCTCGCACGTCGTCGTCATCCGGCGCTGTCTCTTCCTTTCTCACCATACGTTTCCTCTTGCTCCTATCCGACTATTGTATTATTCAGAGCTGAGAGTATATTATTTCCAGGGTAGTGCCATTCCGGCTTCAAATATTTGTCTCTTATTCCCTTCTCCTTCCACTCTCTTCCTCTCGCTGCTCCTCCCTCTCTCTCTCTCTCTCTCTCTCTACCACTATCTCTTTTCTCTTATATCATATTATACATATCTATATAAATATATACATGTATAATCCGAGAATTCAGAGCAAGACTGACATCTTTCTCTTTTTCTTTTTCTCTTCAATTTAAGAAAAATGACATATAAGAATGCTACCATATATAGGTAAATAAAATTTCAAAATAAAGCGATATTCATATATATACGGCTATACCTTCGCGTTTTATGCGATGATATATTTTTGTGGTTTATAAGGTTTTTTTTTAGTGCAAATATATACATATATATGTAAACTTTTATGTACATATCGACGTTTTTAAAGTATATGCTTTTCGCATATATTTGCAAATGTATATTTATCGCGATAAATTCACAGAAGTCCAGTGTGGCGTCATCTGCTATCATATCATCTCGAATGATATTCAAGGATTTTATATAGGGTTGTGTGAAAAACAAGACTCCCAGGGAATAAATGTGGGTGTGTCCATTGAGTGGCTTTATTACGATGGAAGGAATGAAAAGAGAGAGAAGTAGATGCAGTTTTTTTTATTCGTGGCATACTCAACGTACAAGAACAAAAGTTCAAGATTCTTGAGGAAGAAAGAGTGAAAAAAAGGTCGGAGAGGAGAGGCGGCGAGGTCATCGAGTCGAAAAGGGTTTCACGAACCGTTCGACTTCGGGTACAAACCGCGAAGAAAAGAAAAATCCAATATTGTTCTTATAGAGATGGGAACAGACCAAGTGGCTCGTGGGCAATACCGTGTGTCAAGAAATTGTGCGGCATCCTCTTCCCTTAACCCACTTCTTTCCCTTCCCCTTCTCTCTTTCTCTCTCTCTTATATACCTCGCTCGCTCAATCTCCTCTTTCAGTCTCACTGTCACACCTTTCTCCTTCCTTATACTAAAGAAGGGAAGACCCTTAAGCTTTTGTGGACTTTGGTATTAACCCAACATCATTTGCCCCGCAGATCTTACGTCATATCATGTGTGCTGGGTGGTATTGCAAGGTCTGCAAGTGTAATATATATAATATATCGCGCTTTCACATCCCCGACACCAACCCTCCCGATTCGTCTGTCGAGGGTGCGCGAGGCCTTGTCTCGTTAATTTTCGTTCTTCCATCGCATCAGTTGCACGCCTACGTGCTTTTGTCCTACAATTTCTTGTGTATAACCGCGCGACCTCGACGGAACATAAAAGCCATATTTTCGTCGTCATTAATTATAATGAATAATACATCACGTTACGGTAAATCCAAAATGAAATACGCAACGTTTCGTATTTCTTCACGACCCCATTATTTTGTAAAATCGCTGTTGCCTGATGACAACTTTGATTGCGCAATGTTCTGTGCGATAACGGTCGGTCATGCAGATGAGTTGTGAAACTTGAGTTTTATCCAAAGGAAGATTTTTGTTTATAAAAACATCAACAAAAACTAAAACATTTTTGAATAAAATTAAAAATTTTTAATGGTATTTTTGATTATATATTTGTTATATAGTCGACTATCCTTTTTTTCCATATTTGAGTTGTATACATCGTTAAAAATTAAGCACATGTTTTTAAATTTAATTGTCTTGGCAAACATCATGGATCCTCTCTAAGGAGAGAATCTGGTTGTAAGTTTAGCACGCTTGACTCTTAAGCGTGTGTAAGGGAATATATATACGTATATAGCGATGACGTTTATTCTCACTGGCTCTTCGTTGCGCTTTTCTCGTGATAAAATCGTCTCTATTTCTCTTCTACCTTACGATCTCGGTCTTTTCCTCATACGAGATTCGTGCTTGTATGCTTACGGTGGATGACTCATCCGAACGAGGAAACGAGATAAAGAAGGAAAGAGAGAGAGAGCGAGAGACTGTGGACCTTGTGGCGAATCTAAATAAATACGAGTTGCAAGCTCTCGGAGGGGTTGGCCAGGGGGTGCGGTAGGTGCGGCTCGAGCGACATCGGCCAGAAATGCGTGAGTAAGAACATTGCGGCGTGGTAAATTTATATCGTCCCCATATACGAGACCAAGTCTCCTGTAAACACGACACGTACTCAAAGCAAAACCAACCGCGAGGGTTTTGCCATTTGAATAATCTTCGACATTTCTTACATTGTTAAAGGAAAAAGAAAATTGTGCATGTCTAAATGAAATTTCATCGTATTGATATTCAGTTATAATTATATTGAAATAAGAACTTCAATAATAATGTTTCATTAATGCATAATTTCAATAAAAATATATAGAAATTCTGAATATTCTTTCTAGTTTTGTTTTTAAACTGACGAATATAGGATAGGAACTTAATCTTATTAGGTAAATAAGCTCGATGGATTTTCGAAGTAATTTGTGATCAAATCAAGTATTGTTAAATCCTCGTAATTCAGACACAATTTCTCATATATCGCAGAAATGGGACCACTTTTGTTTATGCATTGTGAGTCATACGCAAACTAGAGGGTTTTGAGCTACGGAATTTCAACGTGGTCTGACTGACGATTAGTTATATCATTAATTATCAAGTATAGTTTCACGCAAGTTGTAACCAACTGCTCGTATTCGCCGCATCTATATTTCAATTACCGTACAAGCACACGTGTGAAAATACATATAGGAATAATATCGTTGGCGAGCAAAAGCGGGGTAATGACAATGGTAAAGGAAGAGAAATGTATAGATATAATATTACATTTACACACACACATATATATGTTTGTAGTTTCTATATTCAGTATGAAAAGAGCAGAAGGATTAACGAGGTGTCTATGTAGGTACTGGGGTTGCCCAACCGATCCTTTGGGTAGTCCTGAACAAATGAGTTATTAATTAAAATTGATGGAAACAACCGAATTTAATTGGCGAGTTTCTGGCTACCGCACATGCGAGCTATATTAGTATATATTTGAATATATGTCGGGAAATAACGTGAATATAATTTTCATATACATTCCTACTCTTTATTTTTGTTTCATTAGTCTAAAATCCCAAGAGTGTTAACGTTAACTTTATCTTCGGATGATTCTGTGATTCATTTACAATTCTAGTTTTAATGAGATCGATTGGAAATAAAAATTTTCCAATTCAGAAAATACAAATTTAAAAGTTATAATTCAGAAAGATAACAAAAGTAACGCATTTCCAACGGTTACCCAATGATGCCTTCAATGTTCTGCAATTAATGCGTATAAATAAAATTAATTAAATTGGTTAGAAAAAATTATCGAAAACGACGATGTTTCAAGTGTTTAAATTCTTGACTGCGCTTCTCATTTGTGAACAGTCAATAGTAGTCGTAGATCTATACGTGATTCTAGAGTTGCTGTCATGATTATTGTATGAGCTGAAGATTGCTCGAATGAACGAATATTTAATGTATTTCATGTACACTATGCAATTTTAATTACAATATGTAGATTTAATGACTACATTAGGTTAAAAATAGTTAATGTAATTGAAGCAATTATACTGAATCAGTAAACGGTTTTTTTTAAGTCTTCTGAGATGATGAACGAATTCAAATTCAGCATCATCAGTGTGTTCATTTTTTATTTCTTTAAACGTGTAAATATTTTAGTCTTCCGTTAATTTTTGCTCATGATTCTGAACGTGATGCTGATTATAAATTTATAATTAAATACATATAATGATTGCTCTCGTATTACACAAGCATACTGTAACTACGATCGATACGAGTTGCGGATAAACAGGGATCGTTTGATAGGGCTGAAAAAGGTTATATGCCAAAGATTGTGGTACAGCGTAACCGCTAGTACATACAGCGTATCTCGAAATAGATGGTAAATCTACGGCAGATCAATACAGGATAAAGTTTCGGATAAAAAAGTCCTCTTGAATAAAAAAAACTCCATTGGTAGGTAACTAAAATTTTTCACATGGAAAATTGGAACGATCTCGCTAAGGGTTATTGTTTTTTTTTTTTTTGAAAAATATTTCAAGAACTTTTTTATGAAAAATTTCATGTTGTATCGATTGCCCAGTGGGAAGAATTTCTGTACAGAGTAATTTTTTTTTCGTTTTCGCGATTTATTGCTGCATGTATAAAATATGCGCCTTAGGGTTAGGTTAAAATGTATTTGACGATGATGTGACATCACATTGGATGAATTCCAAACTGAAATACCAGGGAATAGAAAAAGAAAAAAAATGCGAGTGATATTGGAAGTAAGAGAAAGATAGTGCGTTAAAAGTGCCCATAGAAAACACGCCTTGCACCGCTTGCTCTCAGGTACATTGGATTTTATCGTTCATCGCCCACAGCCTGTCCTCTTCCATTTTTTCTCTCCTATATCCTTGCCCAAACCGTTCCGCTTGGCTCGTTCATTCGATTCCTGCTTTTCATCACCCGTTCTTTTCTTCCTATATACCACTTATCTCATTTTTTTTCTACTTCCGGCTCCTCGAGCTCTATCCTCGCATCGCCTTCTTATTGTTTTGCCGTTGGCGACGGTGACTCAATCGCGTTTGGCCGACGTCCAGAAAAAGATAACCATATCCGATATTCGATATATCTTTTTATATTATATAAATATCTCGCCGCTGACGAAGTCCTCGTAATGTACTAAAAAGTTGAATCATTTTTCGGCAACTCTTTATTTTTTTCAATTGTTTGGATCATGATATTTATTGCGTCATAGAGGTATTATAAATTTATTAATATGAAAATCAATGTTCATAGATCCGTCGAACAATAAAGTATTGTGATTTAACATGGAATAAAATTGTAAACAGGCATGAGCACTATATAAATGAAAAGCATAATTTTGCATAATGGTAATAATCTATAAATGGCTGTAATAATGAAATAATTTTGAATGAATATTTTTCACTAACAGGGTATTAAATCCTGTTGATTACGCCCCACGTTAATGTCTGCTGGTTCGCAAATTAATCCGTAGTCTTGGATTCAAATTCTAATTTTTTTATTTCCATAAAATACAACACTAACAGTATTTATTGTCTGCGATAATAATAAGTCGCTCTTCAACTAATTACCGATTCAATTTAGCCTTGATGTAATATTTAAAGCAACGTAATTTACAGAGATCACGAATTTTTTTCATTTCAGAAAAAAGCCAATCATTGTTGGACGAGTCACGTAAGTAACAATGAAATAATTATCTCTCTATTTCATCAATTTTAATTGAAATGCTATTAAAACATGTGGACTCGCATCCATTAGTAATAATGATTTTATTGTTTAGTACTTGTTGCAAACTAAAGAAAAAAATGTTTAATAGGTATATGGGTTTGAGAATTAACGCAGGAAATTAAAAAATCGTTATCTTTGATACTCTCATATGTTGAGTATCGATACGGATGCGTCGATAATCTCTCATCGTATTTGAAAAAAAGAGAAACCTGAGAGAGAGAGGAAGAGAGAGAAAAAGTTGATAGCTTTTATAATTTCGATCTTGAGGGTTCCTATATTTTTTAGAACGAAGTTCACAGAGAAAGTGAAGTTTGGATGTGTGAAGAGAGCTCGTTAAATCATATAGTATACGTATGTGTGTGTGTGTGTTTTTTTTTTCATATACCTCGAGGCCAGAAAATATCTTTTTTTTTTCAACTATGAGCGACGATTTGGCTATGACTGACGTGTCAGTGATATGCGTTCATATAGTTTCAGAGTATATATACATGTATTATATATAAAGAATGATAGAAGTAACGCTCTCATCGGTAGCCAATCCATGGTCGATCCTCTCACTTTTCCAACAATTTTCCAGCCTGCGGTACCGAACGCCCTTTGTTTTAACTCGACCATATACATAGCCATTTCATATCCCTTTTCTATACGTATACGAGGGCCTTTTCTCCCGCGAGCGAGCGAATGAACGAACGAACGAACGAACGAAGAGTCGGGCGCAGGATCGGCGCGGAATCCTGTTTTGCGTAAATCTGCATTCGAGCCATGCCAACGCCACCGATACCACACGCTCAGCAGAGGGAATTCCAGCTTGAAATATATTTATCGGTAAAATGCGAGATAGTTTGCGGGTCGTATGGAAATTTCCAGGGGTACCAGGATTTTCGATGTAGAAACCTCGGTGACTTTGTCACTTGGTTCCTCTCTATCCTCTCCCCGCGCTTGTCGAGAGTTCGGTACTCTATCCTTTCATGTCCAACCATCGGTGTTGTTTTTGACTCGTTTCTACAACAGTTTGTTTTTTCATCGAAATTTCCCTTCGTTATTTTCTTTGCCTTTGTATGTATTTTTTTGATCCTTTGTTTATTTGTTTTTCATGCTTATTTTTGTAAATGGTATTTGTGCCAATTAATTTACATATGTTTTTATAAATAAATATAATTTTTTTTTTTCAAATTTAATACATTTTTTTATATCGTTGAGGAGGTAAAATGTGGCAGGAAATGTTGATTCATATATCACATGTATCTTCGACACTATTTTCTTGGAAAAGATTTCGAAATACGATGCTAGGATAATATTTGCCAGTGAAATAAGACCGTGTTTTATTTGGGGAGACGTTGAAAAGACAATTTGTGAAATAAATTAAGGAGATATTTTTTCCTTCAAAATATATAATTGTCTAATTCATTGGATAATATTTTTTTTTATCAAAGAAGGGGCTTAAAAAGTGTTTTTTTGGCATAATTAATTTTTGCATGTATTTGAACTAATGAAGAGATAATTGATTACAACATTAATGAGGATCGTCGTAGTTGTATGTAGAATGATTTCGAAGGTACAGTTTCTATGCCGATCTAATTATATCTGCTGGACATTGTTGGCCCTTCATTGAATAATATGTAATATCCATTGATTTTGATAAAATCTGGTAAAATCAGGCTAGTTGCAATGTTGCTCCACGGATAATCTTCTCGCCACCGTATTGTCCAGTTAGTATTTTTCTCTTATTTCACCTTTTCTATTCGTTTCCATTGTTTCGCGACCCCTCTATTGGCCGTGAGCGTAAACCTCGAACGTCCATTATTTTATATATCGAAATGCTTCCAACCCGGATAAAACTCGGAAAAAAGCGAAAATGGAATGAAACACAACGCCGTGCGATAGGAGTATTGTTATATAGAGCTTATGTATTTTTTTCTCCCCGTGTTCCATACGACCGTTTAAAATACAGTCAATTCGTTCGTTAGTTGAGCTCTGCCAATGGTATACTACCGTCGATTGGGATTGTCTTGTTTTATATTCAAAAAATAAAATTAATAGAAAGAAGAAAAAAAATCTATAAATAAATATTAAACTAGAAAGATGCGAAAATGGCACTTTAATACAATTTCAATAAAATCTTTCTCGTCTAATATGAATAATATAATTTATTGTTGTTCTAATTTTTCTATGAGTATCCCCAAAAATATTACAGTGTGGTGGAAAGCACTAATACGGTGGATAAAAAAAGGAAATTGATTGGAACGAGGCGGTATTACAAACGATAGCGATACAAAAAAAATTGGAATCGTTTGTATGGTATTTTTCAAAAAAACATATTCTGCGTATACATCGATGATGTATGGTTTTTGATGGATAAAAACGCTGCGGATTAAAGTTTTTCAGGGAATCCTATTGTACACGTCAAACTTTTATTTCAGCATTTTTTCAAATCGTTATTTTTTGTAGAATTTTTCATTTATAATCATCTACTATTTCTGTGGAGTTATTAGTTTCTTGTCGGCGATTCTTTTTATCGGGGACTTAACCTCGGCTGTTGCCAACGGAGATCAATATAAGCGGGTGATAAATTGGCGTTCGGAAAATCGCGGAAACGATCAAAGTTTGCGTTCAATCGCGGTAGAGGATTTGGGGTGAGCGCGGAGGTTGTATGACGGGAAAATGCTGGATAAAGGGGGTTCCGAGTGAAAGCCAGAGACGAAGTCATGTAAAGAGAAGACAAAAAAAGAGAGGAAAAGCCCAGAGAGTTTTAAACGTTGAAAACGGGCATGGAAAAGTTTTTCCATGTTCCTAACAAGAGAGTACGATGATCGAAGGCTGTATAACGATAGAAATCTCCGTGATCGATTTTCAGTTTTCTGTTGAGATCTCGATTTTCAATATCTTGAAAAATTCTTAAGTAAAATATATGCATATATTCGTGCACACATATGTTATAAAACTTTTTATTAAATTGAGGGAGTAATGGGCCTTGTCATAAGTTTATAAAGTTGGGGTGCGTTCAATGAATACATATACTATGTTGATGGCTTATCAATATAGATTTAATAAATAATGTGTATTCGAATAAGTTATTTAAAGAGCTAATAATAACAGTCGCGGTATGCCATTGCAAGTAGCAATTCATTAGGGTAGAAAATCAATTTATACTCGACTCGTTCATAGATTTTTGAAAGAACAAGTTTTGTCGTGCCATTTCCGAAATGTATATTTAATTACATTTAATTTGGGTACCTGAAGGATTATCGACCCCTTGTTTCTTTGATACGATCAGTATTATATGTCCATTTACCATGTAAGGTGAGAGTACAGAAATAAAGTAAAAAAAAATGGACTGACCAACCTCGAGTGAGTTATACGTAATTTTTAATGAATATCGACATTTTTATATGGGAACAAGTGAGAGTGCTGCTAAAAGTAAAGAATCTCTCAATTATACTTAAACTCGACTCGGTTTTCTCTTTTTCCCTTATGTTCTCACCGTTTGTCTCAACTCTTTTTATATCCTGCTGTTATTCTTATCGTCGGGGAGTGATCATGTCGGAATTAAGCGAAAGCTTTGGCATTAAGCGCAGCTGAAACAGCCATTCGAACACAAATATCCACGGATTATCGTGTACGTACCCTTAAGGGTACGGATTTTTCTCGTACCTTCGGCACAACGTAGGAAGAAAATGGTTGAGTTAAATTTGACTTGAGAGAACGAAAAGAGAAGGAGAGAGAGAGAGAGAGAGAGAGAGAGAGAGAAAGAGAGAAAGAGAAAGAGAGAAGGAGAAAATAGTACGATTGCAAAGGGAAAAAAGTGAGCAGAGCGCGTAAAATGTTCTCTTCTCACCCTCTTATATGGCTCCCGGCTCCGTTACGCCGATTGCCGACTTGGCTTTAACGGTCTCTCGCCTAGTTAAGCCATTAAAATTTTATTATCGCCAATCTTTTTCTCTCAGGCTGGTTCGCGCTATAATCTCGGTGTGCAGATCGACCGGCCGAAGTATCCGCGTGTGTGCGATAAAAAAAGGAAGATGGTGCTGAAATGAGAAAAAGAAAAGTAACAGTGCATGTAACGCCGAGACGATTCAGTCCGAAAGCGAGAATTTTGTATCGAGTCAAATTTTTACTCAATGCTGTATAAAAGAAAATTATCTTTTTCAGTTGTACGAAAATTTGAATTTTCCTTTTTGGCTCATGTAGATTTGCGTTATATTACTGCGCATTATTCGCCCTTCAGAAGGATCAGATTTTTTACCCTATAGTTGCTTGAAATACCTCCACGAGCATTCATTTTACACACGAACCTTGAACAGCGCACTTCTGATATCCAATTTCCAATTACATTGGATCGTTGTGCGATGTGAGCTTTTGTGTACAGTATATCCTTTACTTTTCGTTCTTTGAGACTTTGGATAGTGTGTGTTCGAGCCGCGGATTACGTTGCTCAGTTATTTTGCTATTTAAAATTTTCTTAAACATTTAAAAAAAATATATAAATATTACGTCTAGCACTTTCACCTAGGACCTTTACTATCCGGTCAAGCGCTCTCATTCCTATACTACTTTTTTTAACAATCCTGAGCTATTGCGAATTTGTGATATTTGGAGACGTTTATTGTTCGTGCCTACGGTTCGTATAACCTACCCTGTAAGCCCGAGAAGAGGGATTGGTTATTGGTTTCGAGACGTTTATTGCTTTTGCCGCTATTTAGGATTATTTTTTTCTAAATTCTATCCTTTCGAGTCAATGCAAAATTTTATTAAAAATCATTTTTTAAAAAAAGAGAGAGAACTCATTAAAAACCCTTTTCTTATTGTATAAATTATAAAAGATTTCCATTTCAAAATCAATTTAATCTGAAAGAAAAATAAATAAAGCGTATAAGAATTTTTTTCATTGTATGAAGTTAAATAAATATAGAAACAAATTTA
>JABMBV010006651.1:0-18951 GCA_018906735.1 Mesochorus sp. PSUC_FEM 10030011 | reverse complement strand
CGGTATATAATGTTGCAATGTATAATAATAATAATAATAATAATAATAACAATAACGACAGCCATGAAACGCGTGATGAGAGTTATCAATATACGTACCGTAAAAATGCCCGCGTTATATCCGTTAAAATGGTATTGTTAGAGAGGCAAAATGTTGGGGTTGGAGGGAAGAGAGGTTATACATCGAGAGAGCTCGAGTTCTTGGATAATTAATGCCGGAACTCGCTCTGGATTCGCGCGATTGTAGTGTACGCAGGCCATCACGAACGAGCATCGGACAATATAATTACGTCGCCCAGGTACATGTATATATATATATATTATCGAGGTACAGCAACGAAGCGAAGCAAACGTCCCACAAATCATAATTCAACCGGGTATTATCGATATAAAAATGCGCGAGGTGTGAGGCACGATGAATCACCAACTGGAAAACGATCGCCGGTGTCCAAGGAAAAAAGAGCACAGAGAGAGAGAGAGAGAGAAGTAGAAAAATCGTGTGAAGTGGACATGAAAGATAAAGAGCGCGAGTATCTCATCGTGACCAAACGAGACGGAAGATTAGACACAAAAACGAGAATTATCATGAGTTCGGGATTATTTTCGCTTCGCTTGCAATGCGATCTAATTTTGTTAAAAGCACATTTATCGATTGAATAAAAAACGAATATATTTGTTTGTCCCATACACACATATAAACAGTGCCTTGATATAAATACATGGATGCATGATCGAAGGTGATAAGGCCTTAAAAAAGAAAAAAAATCTACATTTTTCCGTCTAGAATAACAGCAGTGAAGATGTATGAACCATACAAATCGATATGTTTCTCAATCTTTTATACACAGGCATATACACTAATATTTTATATCTATAGTATAATGCATACGAAATACGATGCTTCACCCATTCTGTCACTTAAAACAGGCCACTTTGCAAACAATCTGTATATGCATGAGCCATGACCTGGGGCAGCATAGACGGCGATTAATAGCGGGAGTGTCACAGAGCTCCACAGCTGTGCATCGTTGCATCCAAATGCGCGAGTTGCATACTCGCCATGCGTGCAGTATTGTACACATTCACAAGACACATACGCACGATCGCTTATGCGCACATACCTACAATATACGTATATATGTATATATATATAGCTGATCAGGATGTCGGCGATGCGACCTCCATAAAATGTATACAATATGAATTCGTGTACATGGTAATACTGTCTGTAATAAAGTGGTAAAGTTTTTAGTCCTATATCAGTATAATTAGCCATCTTATATGCTTGATAACATCGAGATAAATGGATTTATTACTCTGAAATGAATTTCGATAACACGAACTTCATTTACATCGAACGAGTTCAATTCGCTACTATTAACGGTCAAAAAGAGCAGCAAAATGAAATAGAAAATTATTGAAACGTATTGCATAATACAAATGTAATTAAGCAATACAAAACATATTTATTTTTCGTGTTTCGATTGAATGAACCAGGTAGGATCCTGTCGTTTATGAGAGTGTATGTGTGGATATATTTATTGCTACATTTTATCCATAAAATTGTCTGCTATATAGTCGTATGATATATTTTATATAAAGAGAGGGTCTTTCGAAAAATCAATAATGTGACAAATATTCGATGTTTATTATAAAATTGAAAAATGTATTAGTATTAATGATAACTACTGACATTTAATCAATTACGTTCGATTTAATTCAATAATAAAAATAATATAAATATATCTGCATTAAGTAACAATATTCTGGTATTTTTGCATATATGCAAGTTCAATTTTTCTTCCAACCCACAAATATATTTCCAACGAGCCATTTTTATAAGATGGAGAGCTATGTAAGGTATTATATGAAAAGTATACCTCAAGTAGGCTTGAGACGATATGCCATAGAAGGGAAAAGTATAATGTCGAAAAAGAATGATTGCGTTGAATCTTGAGGATTCAACGCAGCCTCTTCAAGTTCACTTGACGCAGCATCAGCAATTTTTTTGAGCAGCTTTGGGCGTACACGTTACAAGTATCATTCTACGAGAAAATCCCAAAGAAGCGAATTGTATTTTTCTTTATCTCTCGCTCTCTCTTCTTGTTTCATCACTCCATCGGCCTTATGAAATTGAAATTACACGTAATTTTTTATTTTTATTAACCTTTCTTTTACTAAGCAATTTTGTTGAGATATCAATGGATTTTTACGTTGTCCTTAACTCAGATTGTTTAACTTGAAGTTTTATTTATTATTATTACTAATCCATACAAATGATATTTGTAATTAATAAGTAAACAATAACAAATTAATAATAAATTTTCATTTTTAATGACATTGCCGAGATGAGATGATTTTTATTACGGCATAATTATTGGATGGCGTAATTCTAAGGCCCGAGAAAGTTGTATGAGCTATTAATATCGCGTCGAGTGTTGTTTTAATTGTTGCAACGGTGCGTCGGAAAAGTTTTCTCTTCATAGAAAACTTTCTCCGAATCGAGTTAAGACTCCATTAATAATAACGTTGTAGATACGAGATGATTTTAATTCATGAGGATATTACGCGACGAGGACTTTATAATATTATGAGACAGCAAAAGAGAGGTGAAATGACGGTAAGACAATCGTGTTGCAGCAGAGTTTAACAAAGTTGCATATGTACATACATATCTATATATATATTGAAACGTGCGTTTAAAGAGACACCACCCTATCGTATACAATTTACTGGCTCCGTAAACTTTGAAGAAACTTATTGCCGGGCAGTTATCCAAGTTTCTTCCAACTATCGTTAACATTACATCTTCATCATACTTCAACTAACGTTTTTAGGCATACAAAAAGACGTTTCCAGCCCTTATCCAACGGGTTTTAGCTTAAAAAATCTTTTCTATTAATTACGGGTAGTGTGGGCTCATATCTGACTAAGCACTATAAAGCGAATATATTCTTGCATCAAAAATATTGAAGATAAATCGTAAAAATTATTTAAAATAAATACAATTGAAATCAACGCATCGTTGTAATTAATAAAAAATTTAATTCGTATAGTTTGTTAGTTTTTTTAAGAGCAACCAAACTCGTCTAAAATTCATAGATTCATGATCTTCGAATTGCAATGCGAACCAAGAAATGTTACTTCATGAAAAAAAAAACGATCATATCCCGTTTCAAAAGCGCTCACAATGTTCTACTTATCGGTGTAATGGGTCATAAAGCTTTATATCTTTGCGTGATATACTTTGTTTATACGTGCACGATATACACCCTTGAGTTACTCAGACTCTGTGGAGTCGCGAAACATCGTTATATTTTCTTCCATACAGATTATAGTGAGCCTACTTTTTCTTTTATTTCCCGAGTTGAATCATTCGTTTTGTCCACGAAAGTTGAAACCAAATATACCACGAGCAATTGTATATGCTTGAGCGCTACTTGAATACTAGTCTCGTTTACATTGGTCTATGCTAGACGATGGTGTGTGCACATAAACGACGACCTGGTGCACTGGTTGATACGCGACTTTCGTGAATCAAGAATATCTCTGATATTCAGTATGCGACCCGCAAATAAGTTGAAGATGAAGTAAAAGGTCGTGGCAAACTTATGAGCGATAAAAAAATAAATCAAGTACTTCGCGTTGCCCAAGTGACTGATAGTTATTATTTTTTTATTCTGTCATATCGAAATGCACACTGAGCAATAGAATATTCTGCTTCAAATAATTTCCCCAGGGTTCAACGGTCATTTAAAGTGAAGACTGTTAGGGAGATCGTAAAATTATAATCATAATAGTATGTACAAAATATATATGTAAAATGATTAGAATTAATTTTTACTCGATAATTAAATAAAAATTTATGTTAATGTTCTTAGACATAATTCCATTATCCAGTATTAGTAATATTTCTACTACCTTCTTAAACAAAATAAATTGGAAAATATTGAAATTTTAATATTGACGCAAAGGTTCAACATGTTATTTAAGATAGAAACCTTAATTTTACTGCGATTTATCATCGGGTGAATAAGAACTTTTATGATCGTTTGATTAAATTAGAGGAAGTAAAATTCACACGATCATTTTTGATCAATTAAATTAAAGTAATACCCTTTCTTTTGATATTGTGGTTTGATGAGAATAATCATGATTATAATATCAGCCTTTCAATTACCTTTACCTTTGAATATTTTACTTCTTTGAACGAAACACTTTTAAATGAATATTAACTTGAAATGACTCAACAATTAAGAGACGATTCGATACGGAGTTGCTCATATATGTATGTGCACACGGTGTTAAGCTGATCGCTGAGGAGTTGACCCCAAGGAATGAAGGAATTAATACATGACGGCGCTGTGTGACTCTGTCGGACTCGACCGAGTTTTTGCTGCTTACGAGTTCCAGGCACGCGGCCCTGACACACAACCTGTTCAACTTATACTATGATGCATACGTTTTATTAGCACATACAAGTCGTCTGTAGAAAAATGTGTAACGTTGTGTCGAGTCGAAAACAGATTACGTTTTGAATGAAAAAAAAATTGATGAAAATAAATAGTTCGCTTTTATGTAGAATAATTAACCATATAAATTGTTTAGACTTCAAATAATTAACATATAATTGAATGCATTCTAGTATACAATTTCTATGTTATAGGTACAAAAAAACTGCTTGTATGATGCACAATGTGTACAATATTGTTTTTTATGGTCTAAAATCGAGTGCATTTTTCGAGTTTTATTACAAAATTGACAAATTGGTCCAGCGTTAATCCTACCGTATAATATAAGTGTAATCCAGATGCAAGTATTACTCGGGATTGAAACAAAGTCAAGGACGAACAAAGGTACAAAAGAATCAAGGGGTAAGCTCTTTTTCAATCCTTTTAAAACAAAACAATGAAAAAAAGAAACCGATTAAACGTGGAGAGGTACAGTCGAAAAAGCTCAACCTTGAATTACGAAGACCAGCGATTGAATCGAAGCGGCGCAATTATGCTCGAACAGTGGTGTTCCCAGTGTGAATAAGCGTTAATCTCCTGTAATTGGTTCCCCAAGGTAAATTCCAAATCGGTTAAAAAAAAAAGAAAAAAAAAAGAGGAACCGATCGGGAGTGAGAGGAGAACAGAGTAGTGAGAGAAGCAAGGAATGAAAAGAAAATCGATTCTCGAGGCTCCTCCAGTTATCTTGGAGCTTCTGTCTGCAATTGATCCACACCCCTCCTATTAGCACTTCGATATCTGCCATCGAGTTTTCGCGAGTTTGCGCAACCCGCCGCTGCAGGCTCTCCCCTTTCTCTTATTCTCAACCTCCTTTCTCTCTCCTTCCTAGCTGCCCCATTCTACTTCTTTCTCTCTCATTTTCATTCTATCGACAAGTAATCGCCGTCTTGGAAAATCTACATTTGCCCAGATAATTGTAGCCCGTCAATTACGCCTGATTGGTTTGCCTTCATTCTACCAATATTATAATGACTCCATCTTTTTCAACATCAACTAAAAAAAGAAAACAAAGAAAAGGAGAATCAAACTCGCATGAATAACGAAAAAAGATTAAGGTAGTTTATTACATTTGTTCTGATGAAGTCAAAATAGAATTCGAATAATCTTCTTAATATCCGAATATATTCTTTATGACAGCGTGTGCATAAATAATTTTTTTATTTACCTATAATTCTAGCCCATATCTCGTTATTATGTTTGATCTACAAAATAGAAATCAAACATCAATGAACAAAGACGTTAATTTATATAAATTGATAATTTTGTATTTTTTTTTGTTACAAGATTTTAAAAATGTGGCGTATATTTGCCAGGATTGTATCTTTTTATTATCTTCCCATTGAAGCATGTGGCACATTTTGTACATGACTATACGTTATGGGTATGCGTGAGTAGATAGCTACAGTTATATTTATTCGATGACATTATGCATGGCTGTTGATGTCAGCCCCAGTTTATGTGCTGCTATAATCCCGGATCTGAATATCGAGAGACATGGGCATGTCTCGTCAACGACGCAAGAGCACAAATGGGTATCAATTAATGGGGTACATACACATTATTCACGTCATACGTCATAGCACTAATATACTTCTGTATATGGGTGTATGTACATCTAGATACTTTATAGTGAAGATATCAAAATATTATCTAATGATTATGGTGAACAGTAACATAAATATTAATGAATATAATTTAGGAATATCCAATAAATTGCATGACCTGCGTTCAACTCCTTCACATGCCCTAATTCCCAAAGGCTTCAATAATAATAACCGAACCACGAACAAGCGCGGTTGGTTCAATCATTTTTTTGTTCGCTATAATATTGGTAGACCAAAACTTGAGTAGGGCTTTTACCGCAATTTATTGGAAATCCGCTCGATCGACAGTAATCCTACGAGCTTGCATGCCCTTACTTGAGAATACCAATGCAATTGAACGTGTCAGCATTACATTTGAGTATGGGTGCATTAATGTATGAACTCGTACATGCACGATTGACTTTTGTTTAACCTTAATATTTATTCGAGCGGAAATCAATGGAACATTTGTTGGTGAACGAACGCGCTCAATTTGAATCACTTCGTTTGAAAGGGAACAAGAAAGAAAAAAATCTTGATCTCAATAACTTTGAGAACAGCATGCAGAAAAATATCTATACACATTAAAAATCGTATATTTTAACACAATATCTATAGAACATGGAAAACATTCTCCTGGTTTAACTCATTCTATTTCATGTACCCACATACACACACACATACGCGCACATACAAGCTCATGAACTGATGACACTTTTTAACGTAATATTGAGATTCAAGAATCAAATGGTGATATAGCAAGATTCATGTGCGCTCATGCAGTCAATACTTTTCTGTATGAATATATACGCATATAGAGCAGACGAGAAATCGGTGAAGGGTAAGAACCCCCCAAGTGAGCACGGGCGCATATTATAAGAAACGCTCGCAAATCGTTTTCTGTCCCTCGAGCAATCAAGTCACGACGCGACCACACGGCGCCTTATATTCCACCCCGAACGAATAGCATTTGGTCGTGCAACGATAATAGGCGACGGCAACGATGGATAAGCGACGACGAAGAAGAAGAAGAAGAAGAAGAAGCAGCAGCAGCATCAGAACTGAGAATGGGGAAAGAGAAGATCTAAAGCAGGAGCTAATGCGACGTCAGGAGATGATGGAATTCGTAAATCACTCTTGCACACTTCGCTTTACTCTGACGTACCAGTAGTCCGCTTTTCATCCCTCTATCTTTGTATTTCACCACACGATAATGCCTCCAAGTACGGCTGCGTTCTTCGTGGAAGGTTTTCTCTCACTTCGTCGCAGTTTGCATATAGCACTGTCTGTAAATCCCGAATGACTACTTCCACCAAGCAAGGCGACGCATCCCCATCCTCAATAAAAAAATATACATAATATGCCATGACACATACACATACAAATATTATATATTCAGTTATCAAACATAGGCGTATATAATTTGAACACTTATCACTTTATCACATAGACATCCGTCTCTGTTATTTTCTTTTTAGTCCAGATCCATGAATAATTTCTTCTTACGTCCTTAACTTTTTGATGGCAACTCTTGTTAACTCCGACAATTTTAATATTAAAAGGAAAAAAAATGTGAGAGCCCCTTGGCATTTCGTTTACTCACTTTTTCTTTCTAATTTTCTTTATCCAGCTACCCTCGACACTAGCAACATAAACTCGCCACTGAAACCAGGTTTACGCGTTCTTACTGGTCCTGCATCTACGATATCCTCGACTCCACTTATACATGTAGACACTTGGCCACCTCGTTAACGAGCCAACTTTCATTCCTGAACGAGTTTCGTGCTGGTCCTTAATTTCTTTTGCAGTGTACACCCATAGAAAATGAAACTTTGCTATGCATCAGTGAGATGCCAAATCTTTTTTTCAGTCATTTATTAGTCAGTCAATCGAGCTTAACCCAGTGATATGTTAAATCACTTTTACTTTATGCAAATCATTGTCAAGGGACAAATATTTTGAAAATATTCGGATATCAATGCTATCTTCAACCCTGATTGTAACAAGCATTCATACAACTTAACTGTTTAGCGCTGTGCCAAGGCACATTTAATCATTTCCTTTTGACACAATAACTTTAAGTGGTGCAAATTGTCGACGATAAATGCTGCCAAAAGTTCAACAGATTTGCGATCACTGAGTCGCTCATTAATCATCATGAAGGCGGTTAACCACTCAGGCAATTCCCGTATATATCTCTGCAACCTCCATTTTCTGCGCTTCGAAGGCTTTCTCTACTTGTGGGTTGACTTGTTCGCTGGTCCCAGGTGCGCAAATTCTACACGTGAACTCATTGCTTCCACTATTCTATTCGAAACTTTCCGTCTCTTTCTCTCACCTTCACTGCGGTTTATTCCCCTGCGTACACTCTATAGAGCCATCAAAAAAAATATACATATGTAAGATGTAAGTGTGAAAAACTTTTTGAAGGATAACACAGTTGTTAGAGTACAAATAGATAATTCTTAAACCAGTTAAGAAACCGTTTAACCTCAATGAATTGGAGCAGCATCATTATATTATCGTTTTACTTAATGATTTTATATTCTTTTTTATTTCTAAGTTTACACTCACTGATGTTTCTTCTCTTTTTTAATAAAAATTACTTTTAAAACAAAATATGAATTTGATGCTGTAAAAAAATTGAACATGAGCACAATAGAAAAATAGTTTAAAAGCTTCAGCGTTAAAAAAATCTTGATAATTCTTCATAGTGAAATTGACATTCAGGTAAGTGAACAACTCTATTCTTTTATTTCTACTCTTAAGTAAATATTTGCTAAGAATATCTTTTCTGAGTATGTATATTCCTAAATTTCTATATCACCAATAAGTATTTTACTTATTCTGCATAATTCTATTCACAATTAAACTATTCTGTCACTTTTCGAGTAAAATGCTTAAGTACATACATAAAATATTTAAGCATCCACTAAATTATCAATTTGCTGGACAATCATATCTCAAATATGTTAATCCCAACTGTTTGTGGTAAATACATTCAAATCATCTACGAGTTTGGTATCCATTGGCTCCAAACAATAATGATAAACTTAATATCTACATACGATTTACAATCTATCGTATATTTCCAAAAAATTCGTTAAAGCATAACGCGGGTGAAGGAAGCCATGAGAAGGAAAACGCGCAAATAACTTGTGCAAAAAACACAGATATATTAGGATCTATAAGTTCTCTGTTCACTCTTTCTCGTGAGCTAAATACCTATATTTCGTCATTGCTTGAGCATCTTTAACACACTCCGCTTTTACAACTGTACGACCTGGCGAGTCCCAGTAATTACCCACTATAAAACTTATGTTTCTTCAATAATGCCTCAGTATGCAAAACACGACTGTATGTACGCTGATGCAGATCTGCAGAAGCTATGACTATCCTGACAAAGCGTGTTTGCAGCATACCATGGTATATATAGTTTAGGGACTTGGGGGTATGTATCTCTCTCTCTCTCTCCCTCTCTCTCTCTCTCTCTCTCCTCAACTTACTTTACCTCGTTGCAATGTTACTAAGCTTTTACCTCGCGTGCAATCGCTTCTCTGAGGTAACAACACCGGGAATCCCCCCCCCCCCTCCCTTTTCTCCATCCTAGCTATATTATTCGTGTTTACCACCGGAGGGGGAGGGGGGTGAGACTTTCTCGCTTTGCCATATGCTTACTACAATCCTAAACTAAAAGAGAGAGAGAGAGAAAGCAAGAGAGATAGAGAGAGAGAAATGCAAACCTTTCTCACTAAAGTAACTTTCAGCATCTCTCTCATGTAGAATATAGAGGTAATAGAATATGAGCTTGTAAACTATGGATATTCAAACCTGCCCGAACTATGTATGCTTGTCGTTGCTGCATGTCAACTTTGTAAAGCTCTCTCCATCCGTGATTACTCCATCGTACTGCTCTTTCCTTATAGAAATTGTGCGAAAATGCATCCAACAATTAGAAATTTTGAATTTACTTGAAAAAAGTAACCAATGTCGATCGTGAAACAATAAATTTAATTCTTGATAATCGTTGTTGTGTGTAATAGACGATGAATAATGGTACTATCAGGGAATTGAAACGTAGTCAAAAAAAAAATAGTTCAACCTTTTATGATTTCTCTCTATTTGTCGCTTATTAATAGCAGCTGCTCAATGGTCGCGTAGATAAAATATTGGAAATAATTTACCACCCAACGAGTAAAATATATATGCGGGTAATATATATTGATAGATAGTATATATAAATGCGCTACAAAATGAACCGTTTAATGAAGAAAAATGTATAACAATCATCATCACGTAAAACAATTTCAAAAACCATATAGAAGAACAAGGTTATAAACCGACCACAAATTCTACTAAATCGAGAAAACTACTGTTTACATCCTTGCAGCTCACAATCATGGATCTTATCACAAAAATGTTCTGCGGGTTAGCGTCTCCACAAAGTGGAAAACCGAGATGGTTCCATGGTGGCTTCTGGCAAAATGGAATTAGAGCGACTCTGACACTTCTATCCCATTCTATTGCCTTTCATTCTCATGGTCGGCTAATGATAATTAATGTGCTTGTGGTGAAGCGACCGTACTTTACGTAAAAGAACAGAGAAAAAATCGCTATGTACGATGGTATACTCGGAGTGGACGATTGATACAAGCGAGAGGGCAACCAGAGTAGAATTCACTGGCCACAGCCGTAAATTGTGGTTCATATATATATAGATTTATACATGTATATATCGTGACTACACCGGGGCTGTTGCAATTGCAGTCGCTACCTTGAGAATTCGTGTTGTTTCTCCAGTGCGGTCTCCATTGAACTGCAACTCTTGGAAGATGCAATACAGAAAAAGATAGAGGAAGAGAGAATGAGATAGATAGAGAAAGATAGAGAGAGAGAGAGAGAGAGAAACTACCAACCACGTAAGGTTCTCCAGTTGTGTGTTCAACGTACAAATGTTCAAGCTTTGTACATGCTGGCTACCGAACGTTGAACATTGGTACGTGGTCAACGTTGGTACACCACCAAATTTAGTGTCGCGCAGTAATATAATTACGTTATCGTAAACCAGCTTTAATCTTCCGGCTGCTCGTCTGACTCGCTATATCGTAGCTGCTTATCCGTTTGTGTTTATAGATAAACTCTTGTTCGTAACTAGAGCCGAAGATCAAGAGCTAACGCTATTCTATAGTGGTTATATAGTGGCGTTAGCTATTTCAACGTTGTACCGACGATTGCTATCTAGGACAATGAAACGTAGTGTGGAATAGCATCAGAATCCAGATAACTTAGAAATCTCAAAAACAACTGTTACGAGAAGATACAATTTCAGCCACACCCAGCGAAAATGATTCGATACGATTAGCAAGATTCTTTATCGATACAAATATTTTCAAAAATCATTGAATTCGCACTTTTCAATTATTGCTAAAGTACGTATATATACATACAGATGCGTATAGACTATCTGATACTGGATCGAACGTCACTGAAAGATTCGAATTCAGTCTCCAGAAGCATAATAGCCATCGATTTAGCTGACCATGTCCGAACGTGAATGAAAGAAAGCTCAAGCGTAATTGGCTTCATTAGTTCACAGTTTTCAGAACGCTCGTGAATTCGTTCATCTCTGACACACAACGTGCAATGCGTCGTTACACAGTTACTCGTCTGGCGTTTCAAAGAAATGCGAGACTCCTCGAATACCCTGTTGCCTACGTACCTATACCCATACATATGTACACATATTGTACGTATACGATAGTGTGAAAAGTTCGGTGGACCACATGGTATGGAGGCCAGCACTTTTAAACAATGAAAGACTGATTGAATTGGTTGCCGCGGTACCAGGGGTGAGGGCTGACCCGCTGACCGGAGTGCGCAGTATGTGGCTCACGCTATTTTGCTCAATTTCAAAGCTCGAGTGTAACGTCGACCGGTTTGGCTATATGCGGAAAGGGCATTGAGCGAGAGTATTCGACATTCTGTGCTCGACCGTGCGGTACACGCTCACCGCACACGTACGGTACTGCAAAAGCTGCTGGTGCTACTGCCACTGCTTCTGCTAGCTCCCGACCATCTCTCCTCTATGCTCAAACGTTAACCCCATATATGTATTGATAGATATATATACGCAAGGCGAAATGTCACTACTGTATTCCTATATCTACCAAACGGGGTTCGCGCTCAGCCGGAAGCGGTATATCTACTTACTGAGGCCCCCGGGCATCATTTATCTCTTATGGCGTAAAACGCCGTGCGCTCGACTGTATATCTCTGTGGGGTATGTATGGTCTGCGCGCCTAACATATATACACCTCGTCTTTCCTTTGTACCTGAATTTGTTCTTGAAATTTTCACGATATCAGTGCGTTATATCCAATCACGTATAACTTTTACGTACGTACAGTGAACAAAGGTTCAGCGAAAAACTACATGATCAATGAACGAAAATATTATATTTGTTTCTATACTTATGTGTATTGTTATGCGCCAGCATCTTATTTCGTTTAAATATTTTGATCTTCACGGACGTTAGGTTCAATATAACTTCTCCAGATAATATATTTGACTCGAAATTTCTGTTCTCACAATAAAATATAAATCAGAATCAGATGATCGCTCAGGGTTACAGTCGCCTAGCGACCGTAGTTTTTTTTTCATAAGAAAATGAATTTAGTGAAGTGCCCCATTTTTTTTATGCCCTTCTCACTTTGAATACTTTTTTTCGTCAGTCGAGAATAAGACTCAAAACGGAAGGATTAGAATGTATAAACTCTGAAAAAATGATCAGAAATAGTTAAAGAGAATAGAATAAAAAATAACATCGATAATAAATTAACATTTAATTTATGAACATCGTTTTAATCAAATTTTGTCAGTTTTAATGATTTTAATAAATTACTTTTTTGTGTGGATTTTCTAAAAATTAATAATAGTATATATCATGTGGATATCAGAAACATAAAAAAAAACATGTTCTCATATATTGGTAATGATGGAGTTGTCAGCTGGTTAATAACTTGAGGATTAGACGTGTTCACAAGGACAGAAATTCACTCGATTACATGCAATCGATGCGGCTTTTTGATTTTCCCTATTGATATATCGAATTATGCCTATCTAAACGTGCTCACTGATTTAGACATCTGCGATTTACAGGTCGTGGCTCCCTCAATTAATTTCCTCTCGGTGCCGTGCGTAAATAACAATCACATGAGTTATTGTATATAATGTATGCATATAGTAATAGGTGAGCTCGGGTTTAATGAGCTTCACATAAACGCCCAAGTTCACGGTTGATTGAAATTTATGTTTTAATTCGTATAGTCAAGCTATATACACAACGGACCGCGTTCATGCAAATGAAATCGGAGAGGAAAGATGAATTTCATCCTTGCACAAGTATACACAACAGAAAAACGTAATACATTTTAGCATTTTATTTCTTTTATACTCTACATTTTTACGTATTTTTCCTTGTAAAAAAAATGGTCACTAGATTATTATTGTGAACAGAATTAATTGGTAAAATAAATTTTCAATTTTAATCGATTATTCTTGTATTTTGATTCCTCATAGAGGTAAAGTGCTGCTTCAGTGACATAAACATTTTTACGCGTACAAATATTTTCAACGAGAATGCTGTGTACACTCTATGGATGATTTCCTTCGATTCTTCATCGATAAAATGAAGTACCGAGCCGCACACACAGTGAAATCAGGGTTCGGTCTTTCTGTTCCTGTCGTGATATTTTCGGAGCAATGAGAATTCAGGTTGCAAAAAAAGACCCAAGAGAGCGAGTGCACCACACCCATGACACTGCAGCACCAGTGCCATTCGTGACATGCGAACGAGCTCGTTGACGCTGACGATATATCGTGATTTAGTTCTGGAAAAAAAAAAAAAAACGAAAAACGAACGAAAACGCGAAAGGATAAAATTCGCTGCTAGTGCGCGGAGCATGATGAAATAGAGAGGTATAGACAAACGTAAACGAAGCCGTCGCAATGTTGTTCACTCTTTTGCGGATTTCGATGCAAACGCGAAAAACGCAGAAGGCCAGGAGGAGGCGAGAAGCGAAGGGAGGAAGGGGATGGAGGGGGGCGGGCAAAACAGAGGTAAAATACGAAAAACGGATGCAGGAACCAAACCGACGAGAAACGCGTCGGGAACGAGCGACAGAAATATGGCGTAGCTCTCGATAAATCCTCATCGAAATGGGCGCACGACGGATCGTGAAATACGACGAGGTCGTAAACAAATTATATTCAGTGATTTTGATACGAAAGCAAAATTTACGAGCGATCTAGTGCGTTGTCGTTGCAACGCCAGCTATGCCTTGTTCGAGCCATGTCTCTCTCTCTTGCTCGATCTTCTTTCTCATATTCTTTTGACGCTGCTGTTAAAGAAAAATAATTAAAAAACAAAAACAATAAACCAATAAAATCAAATATATTTAATATTCTTTCATTTGATATCACTCAATCGAATATTCATTCATAAAACTGGATCGTATTTGCTAGAAATTTTGTGAAATAAGATTTAGCTTTATATATATCCAGCTATTTTAGGAAAAATATTTATTACTAATTATTTATTTTACAATATTTATCAACATTTTAATATTTAGATACATCCATATGTAGCAACTCATTTTATTTGCAATTGAAAATTATCGGAATATAATTATTATCATTATAACACACTTCACTGCTCTAAATAATTAACTGTCATTTGAAATTCTATTTCAATATATATATTTTCTCACAATCGAAATATGTTTATTTACCGAGGTTGCAGTATATACAAAGGTTTCAATAAAATTGAACATATTCGAGTTACTGATCAAATTTGACCTTTTTTTTTATTTTTCTTTATGGCTACTGTTTAATTCTATAATGACGTATATCATATTATATTATGAAAGAGAATGAGTTAATTTTTCCATCGTTGTTGAGCACTGAAGTAAACAAAGATCAAAAAGTGATAGCAAATGTGATACCATGATTGTCGCTATCTGCTTATGGAAAATCTTTCACCACATACATCAACGCTTATTCCTTTGCTCTCTCATACATACACATAAAACGCGACTGTATTATATCTTTTGACAGTGATCAGGTATCGAATTTTCATGGCAGGTTAATTAATTTCTGTGACAATTTTTATCGCTAGCAAAATTATCAACATGATCAGATATAGCAGGGGTTAATTCTTTGTTTGAACCCCCAATATCAGCGCTTCATTGAACGTCAAGGGAAGCATACACAAAGTGTATACGGTTTTTTCTATACTCGTGTGAAACCCGAGCATGAAAGGGATGATTATGCAAAATATCTATATCCAAGGCATAATTTATTTGATAATAATATAATATTTTAATGAAGTTTTAATTGAAATTGACCGATGAATTAAGAAAGAAAATTCAGCAATTTTTTTATTTTGCGAGTAATCATATAATTCTATCATCAAAAGATGTAAATATCTTTTTGGGGATATTTTCGATTATTTAGCATATGTGCGGTTATTATTTATTTTAAAAATACACGTTTTTTTATTATTTAATTAGGAACAATCGGAATCAATATTCACCCAATATTTTATTCGTAATTGCATTTGACAAGTCGACGATGTACGTTTGCCGAAAATAAAAAAAAATTAAAAAAGAAGAACATTACGAGATGATCAATATGAGAAAACGTCGGGGAGAACGAATGAGAATTCTCTAGAGTACGATATGCGGGCGAAGGAAAACGTTGCGAATCGAGTCGATGCAAGGTCTCGAGATCGTTGTCGACGATGGGCTCTAGTGAAATTGACGCGGTCCCAGTTGGACATAAATTTCAATCAACGTGTGGACCACGGCAGCATAGTCGATGCCACCCGGGATGAATGCATATAGAGACCTAGAGCCGTTCGTTGCTAGCCTCAACATCACACGACGTATATCCAGTGAAGGCGTCGCGACGGAACAGCAACAGCAAAGCTCTGGCTATTTATTGCCACCCTGATCTACGTGCTGGTGGTGAGTCGATTGAAAATATCCCCTCTGAACATTTCTTGTTTTTTTTTTTTTTTCATTTTGCTTGTTTCACTCGATTACTCTGGCAAACTTCGAACTACGTTAATTGTATATTTTTAAGCTAACAGTTTTCGATCTGAGTGCGTACAGTGCTATACATATTTTCAATGTTTCATAAACTGTCACACTGGTGTTTTACGACTTTACCCGTCTGTTAGTTTTATTACTATTATTATTGTTGAATAAAATGTAACGAGAATGTGAATTGAAAAAATCGGTGAATAAAATTGAGATCGAAATTGATTGTGAAAATAAAATTTGTTATCATAGTATTTGATGTGAAGTATGTAATTACTTGTGAAAATATAGTATCGATTAACACTGCATATTTTGACGTTTATTCATTCTTGAAAATATTCGTTCTGTGTAATGAAAAAAAAAAACTATATCTACTTTTTTTAATGATAATAATTATTATTGCTATAATAAAATATTTATTGAAAAATGGGATTTAAAGATTCCATGGTTGGATTCGATAAAAAAAATTTAACACAAAAAAAAAATCGAAAAATAATTCGAACGATGAAAAAAAGGTGAACGTTGAAAATAAGGTGTGAATTTTATAATCTTTAAAACGTGGTGCATTAAATTTAAAAAATACTATCTTTTTTATAGTTTATTTTTTTCTCTATTTTCTACTGCATTACGTTTTATTTTCCTTCAATTAATACTTAAATATTTTATCTGCCAACTCTAGACTATATGAAAATAAGTTTAAAAAAAAATAGTCTCGCCTGTCAGTAAACTCATGAAGAGCCAAGCGCAGTAGACGAAGATTTCAAAAATATAGCAAAATTTGTACTGGACAGACACGCAGATAGACAAGAAAATGAGTTAAAACGCAGTAATAAAATAATAATAATAGTAATAAGAACAATAATATTGAAAACAAATTGAAATTATTTTAGCGATGAGCGAAACGACGTGAATTGAATGTGAAAATGTACCTTGTAATAATGTAAACAATAAACAAACGAATAATTCAATATTTGCAAAATAAATACTGAAAAGGAATCATAATAAATTCATAAAAACAAATAGGTTATTATGTACAATACATAAGATATTAAAGTAAAATAAAATGGGTTTATCCACATTAATATATATACGTGCAAGTTTATCTAGCAGGAATGAAAAACGCTTCATCCCTCTTCAATGAATAAACTTTGCAAAACTGTTTGAAGTGCAGCCCACTCTTTCAAATTTTGAACCACACCACTCGGTATAGCCAGGTTCAGTCTCATTATTACAAGAAAGTTTGATTGGGGAGTTACGTATTACAAGACATGAATAGAACCAGGAAAAACGAAGGAGTTATCAAACTCCTTAAAGCTCGGTAGTTTACGGGTTGAAAAGCTCTCCTGCTCATTAATGGATAGTTGCTCCGATAGCCTAGGAAATCTACGATCCCATCCGCGGTCCAACTTTGTTACTAGAAAAAGAAATGGACTCCTTTCACTTATATATATTTTTTTTCTATAATAAAAATTGCTATCCACCTACAATGTCATCTATGAGAATTGTACTACATTGGTCCAATCCCTACATTGGTCCAATCCCTTTTCCTGCCTTCGCCTGATTATTTGTTTATAAATCAGAAGGGACATTATGAGGACGCCCGAGCCACGTAAACTCCTTGTATATTATTGAAATGTTAATCTTCAAATTCTCTTAGTATCTTACTATTAAAAAAAAGTTTTAGCAAATTTGCGATCTGTTAATGTAATTTATTTTTCATGTTATATTAAACAATTTTTTAATGTATAATTGTACATTTTTTTTGTTTATGTATTCTGTAATATATTTTACTCATTATTTATTTAAACACAATGTCAAGAAACGACCTCAAACTGGTTGAAGAACTTGTTAATAGAAATAATATATTTTCAGTTAAATCAACGGTATAAATAATAGCTTTTATTTAAAATAATAATTATATTTCCGCGCATAATTGAATAAAAAAACATACATTTCACGATACAGAATCCGATAATTATTCCAATAATGGAAACATTTATTATTCTTTTCCACGGCTATAGGTTTCAAAAGCGATAATCTACATCAAAGAAATGATAACGAAATGTATAGCGAAAAAATAATTTAATAACGAAAACTAATTAAATTTCCTCGGTATTAAAAGTTCACAGTGTTTTTTTTTATCCCCGCGTGTATGTATACGCATGGGGAAGCTTAACAAAGAAACTTGCACTCTGATATCGACACGTCTAATTACGTGTAATAATCTCTCTTTGGTTTCTCTTTGTAGATGCACGGCCGATTAGTCCAAAATTAATTGATAGTTCTCCAGTACATATATCTAGAACATGAGCTCGAGAAAGTCCACGGGGAAATGCGGTGATGTATACGAAGTTATACGAAGTAAGTAGTAACGGCGGCAGTTAGTTTCATCGAGTTTTGCCTGAGGAAGGCCACAGAGGGATAGTCAAGTTTTGAGATGTAATCGGGTACCTCGTTAGCGCGAATGTGAGATTGCATCAGTATATATGTATATATATATGTGTGTGTGTATGTACAGCACATCTATATACATAACATGTAAGCTTTTCTTCCGAAAGCTGCGGGATCTGACGCAAGCTTTATTCCTCTACCGCTAAAACTCGATCGATATAGCAAATCACTAGCTCAGAACTTCCGTAACTTCAATGCTGTATAAGCTCATTTTACTTTCTTATATAAGAAGCTTTGTTACAATGACTTTTTTTTCAATGCCACCCCGATACGTATGTGTCGTCGAGCCGAGATATCATTTTTTTTG
>JABMBV010006650.1:0-10401 GCA_018906735.1 Mesochorus sp. PSUC_FEM 10030011 | reverse complement strand
TCGGTTCGACTCTTTCGGGAGGGGGTTGAAAAGTAGGGGCTATTGCGGGGGTGGTAATGGTCGCGGTGGTCCATGTTGTGGTGGTTGTGGTGGTCGTTGGGGGAGGATCCATTTTTACGCAAGTTATTTTACTCAAAATTTATCTCAAAATTTATTATTAAATATTCTCAAATATTCTCAAATGTTTCCTTTATCGTACGCCAATTATTTCTCAATTTTTCTCAATTTATTTTAAAAATGTTTTTATTTTTCACTAATTAATTGTCTCAAAAATTCTCAATTACGTTCGCCAAAATCTCTTTAATTTTTCTCAAAATATTTATTTGATTTTTCTCAAATTTTTAATTATAAACGCCAATCGCGATACAGTTTTTTTTTTATGAAAGGGGTTATAACAGAAAAAAGGGGTAGGGAATTATTATTTATTAAAAAGGGGGGGGGGAATTTAAGATTTATTTCGCAAAATAAAAAAAATATATTCTCAAAAGGGTTTATTGGGGGAGATCTCAAATTAAATAACGAGGCGCAATTGCAGCCAATCGTTCTCAAAAATGGAATTTTTAATGGGGTTTAATTATTTTTAATTTGACACAAAAATTATTCGCAATTTATTCTCGAAAAATAGGGAGGGGGGGAAGAGATTCACAAAAAAAAAATTATTAATCTAAGCCAGAACAAGAACAATATTTTTCGCAATTTATCTCAAATATTTTTCGGCCCCGTTATACACGGTAGGCCTCGCAAAAAAATAATGTGAAATAAAACACACAAAAGAAATGAAAAACACACGTTATATACTACGAGCAATATAACAGACGCAAGTGTCGTGGTTCTCTAACGGAAACGAGGGGGGGGAAAGGGGGAAACGCAAAAGAAAATATTACACGCGCTTACGAAAATATTACGAACT
This sequence comes from Mesochorus sp. PSUC_FEM 10030011, assembly GCA_018906735.1. Classification (NCBI taxonomy): domain Eukaryota; kingdom Metazoa; phylum Arthropoda; class Insecta; order Hymenoptera; family Ichneumonidae; genus Mesochorus; species Mesochorus sp. PSUC_FEM 10030011. The sequence continues at coordinate 9,491 of JABMBV010006650.1, read as the reverse complement.
TGTACGGTGGACTCTTTGTTTCTCTCGCGCCGTCTCTCTCGCACTCACGCGTCGCGGTGTAAACAATGATGACCTCGAGCGCTACACGCGGACTCGTGGCGACTCGCAAATTCTCGAAAGAGAGAGATGGACTGTACGCAAAATTTTTACAAATTTTTTTTATAATTTTCACGTGGCCCCACGTCGGGCGCCATTTACGAGCCCCGGAGTTGATAGCAACGGACGCGAGTTTAAGAAAATTTTTGAGGAAATCCCTTTGCGACAAAATTATTATATCAAGTGCGTGCGAGAGATAGAGATAGAGTGCGACAACGAGGCAAATCGTTCAGCGAAAAATACAGTATGTGTTTGAACCGATTTTCCCCGTCAAGAAATATTGTATAGCGTCGTGAAAAGTGTCGTGGTTTCATTGCGTTTATTTTTTGTAAATCGAGTATATAGCGTCGCGTGTATTTTGCGTTCCCTCCCCCCCTTTGCGTTGTAAAATTTTTGCGTCTCATCATCCTTTCTCCTTCCCCCCCCTTAATTAATTAAAATATTTTCGCGTTCCCCCGAGTATAATAATAATTGCGATAAATAAACTTCGATTATTTTTTGTTTTTGCGAATTTTTGAATTATATTGCGTCATCCTTTTTTTACATTGTGAAAATCGCGTCTAATAGACAAAGGCCGTGCGAGTCGCGTTCTTCCCCCCATTTTTTTTTTATTCGCGTTTTCCTTTGTGTAATTTTTTTTTATTTATTGTGCGGTAATTATTAAGAGACCGTTGCGACGTGTGAAACCCCACCCCAGAGATAAAATAACTTTTTTTTTATTTAATAATATAATTTCTTTTCTTTGTATCGAGTCATTGGCGTTAAATATATTTTGTTAATTTTTTTTATATCGCGTATTAAATTGATTTTTTTTATAAATTAAAATATCGTATATTTTATTCCTGGCAGCTATGCCATAAAATAGCTGGCGCCCGACAACATTATAATAAAAAATTTTGAGAAAACGGAAATACCGTCATACGTTATAGATACGACCTTATAAAACGATAGTGGTTCCGCGACTTAAATATTTAAAAATAAAAAAATATTGCGGGTCCCGGGCTGGTTCCGCATGGAACACCCCATATATATTTTACAAGGGGCTCACTGGAGTGGCGGTCTCATTCCGCATGGAACACCCCATATATATTCAACAAGGGGCTCACTGGAGTGACGGGTTGGTTCCGTATGGAACGCCCCATATATACATATATTAAACAAGGTGCGTACTATACAAGTACACCTCAACACACACATTACCGCGAAAAAATCTCTCCACAACGGTGCGCTATGGCGATACCTCACTACCACCCCCCACTCCTACCCCCACCACCGACCAAAAAAAATCTTCCACCGAAGCGAGTGGGGACCGGCGTGGAACACACCCCGCACCTCCGCTCGCCACGGTACGAGAGCTCTCGACGGTCGGAAAAGTGGGGGGTAGGAGTGGGGATAGGAGTGGGGGTCGCCAAAGCGCACCGTATACTACTGACAATAACAAATCTCAGACGATCGAGTAGTATCCTTCATCCGAGCCATGAGAAATTCCGTCGCTGAGGAAAACTATCGCGTAATTGAGCATTCAGAAAGGGAAACGTCGGTGATACCGCACAGACCATGACAGCTTAATCGTTCGGTTCAGTACGTCATAAGTCGATCTCTATATGATCCACCGGGCAGCCAAAGAGCGTATGATCCGGGCGAGAATCTGCGAGACGATCGCGTATGAATCGGTTAGTGGATGACCATGAGATCCAGACGGACCCGATCGATTTTCTACGAAATCCAATAAGCGCAACCGAACGAGGTTCGAAAAACAAAAATCAACAAAACAATTATGTCAACAACGAGCACAACATCAACAATTGAAAAAACAACGGCAGTCGACAATGGCAACAAAAATAACGAACGGGAACGTCAGACGTGTTCAGCACAGTGACCCGTCGTAATCAGAGAGCAGCGTCGCCAGGACAGCGATGCAAGAAGACTCCGCACACATCATCTACTCCCAGCTGATCTCCAACTGATCCAGAGACGAGAGGTGTCTCATAACATTACAGTGCGTTAGCGATATAGAGAAGACCACAAGTAATGTATTTTATTTTTATTTACGAATCCGAGAATTTTGCGCGAAAACTTAAAAATATAAAAATACGAAGGCATATATACGCACATCAAAAACTACGTTAAAAACAAACATGTTTTCTTATAAAAATGAACAGCGAGCAGCTTCAGGTCCCCTTCGCGTACGAGGAGCAGGAGCTCTCCGACAACGCCTCAACGTCTCGTCGCACTGAGCGCGCATTCACCGTGCCCAAGCGAATTATGAGCGAGGAGGAAGCAAGGGCCGAAATCTGGAGATTGAATCCATCGTCACTATGCCGCCACACCTCTGTTTCGCCAATCGGCCCTACGCGCGTCAACGATAGGAAGTCCAACGTGGTCGAATCCGCGCCAAGCAGCGTCGGCCAATACGCCAATACGTGCCGAAACGGTAGCGACTACGCCACGCCGCATCGACGACGACAACGCTGACGTAGCAGGACCTACGCCACATAACGTCAACGACGACGAAGGAGAGCAGGACGACAAAGATGCGAAGAGCGTTGACTCCACTAACTAATCGTTATAAGACGCGTATATGCGATGGTTATTTTTCATTATTACTGGCGCTTCGATTTCATTCATTTATTTTGTTTTGATCTATTGATATTGTCTCTAAGAAACATTTGTATGAAGAGGGCACGGGTTCGCTAACTCGACCCGATGATATTTCCTTTACGCGAGTTACGCGATACTTATTCGATTATTATACTTTCATTTTTTTTTATATGCTAAGTCGCAGAGACGCCCACTCCACTAGACCATGTAAGGTTTCTTTTCTTCTTTTCGTTTATTAATTATTATAAGCTGCGAAGCGCGCATATTGGGTGAACCCTATGAATAAATAAGTATTTTCATTTTTGTCTAAATCGATTGCTATAATATTGATATATACTCACCCTTTAACAAACAGTATTATTGGTGATGGACATTTATACACGCAAGTGAGTAACTTTGTTTTGTTGAATTTATGGATTTTTTATATTTTTAACATTTACGCACGATCTGCGATAAACCTGGTCTGGACCGCAAGCACTGAAGGGCCCTTACGGCACAACTCCAAGCTTGGCGTTCAACCGGCGAGCAGCAGTTTGGAACGGGGGAATGTAGCGGACCGCTACATCGCCTTGTAATTGCGTGGATCAGCGCGAGTTAGTGAATTTGGGATATTGAGGTAAGTTTGGATTATTTTCCTTCCTCCTTACATTATTAATTGCTTTGGTGTGTGCATGCTAGGCCAGGGTCGGTTTATCTATTTTTTCCCCAATATACGCGCTGACTTAGTCTTAAGTCGCGATATTGTAATTCTGCGTTCGCGTGGCAGTCCTGGTCCGTTGTCGAGGTCAATGCGTAACCATTCGTAAACGACCCTTAGTTAACGTAGAAAATTTTCTTCCCAACTTTATGCTCTACCTCTAGTCGGGTAGAACGAATGTATGCTACAATGTTAACTGATTATTAAAAAGAGTGAAAAAAAATTTGGTCAACTTTAGGTGGTCTAGAGTCGAAAATGGCCGAGTTATAAGCAAAAGGTAGTTTTTACGTCTTTCTCGATCGATTAACGGACAAAAAAACTACTTGCAGCTAAAAACGTCCCCATATTCGTATTCCTCAGTGAATTTACTAAAAGAACACGTTATTTTATTTTTCAAATGAGTAAAACAAATTTTGTTCAACTTTGGGGGGTCTAGAGTCAAAAAAGGCCGAGTATGGGCAAAAGAAAGTTTTTTCGTCTTTCTCGATCGATTAACGGTCTAAAATCCCATTTGCAGCTAAAAACGACCCTATATTTGTATTCCTCGGTGAATTTCCTGAAAGAACACGTTATTTTATTACTGCAAGGAGTTGAACATATTTTGGTCAACTTTGGGGGTCTAGCGTCGAAAATGGCCGAGTTATTGGCAAAAGAAGGTTTTCACGTCTTTCTTGATCGATTTGCTGTCTGAAATCCCAATTGCAGCTGAAAGCGACCCCATACTCGTTTTCCTCGGCGTATTTACTAAAAGAACACGTTATTTTATTTTTGCAAGGAGTAAAACAAATCTTGGTCAACTTTAGGTGGTCTAGAGTCGAAAACGGCCGATTTATGGGCAGAAGGAGGTTGTTACGTCTTTCTCGATCGATTAACGGACAAAAATACTACTTGCAGCTAAAAACGACAACATATTCGTATTCCTCGGTGAATATCCTAAAAGACTATATGTTAATAAGAATATGTTAACTGATTATTAAAAATAGTGGAAAAAAATTTGGTCAACTTTAGGTGGTCTAGAGTCGAAAATGGCCGAGTTAGGGGCAGAAGAAGGTTGTTACGTCTTTCTCGATCGATTTACGGTCTAAAATCCCAATGGCAGCTGAAAGCGACCCCATACTCGTTTTCCTCGGCGTATTTACCAAAAGAACACGTCATTTTATTTTTGCAAGGTGTAAAACAAATCTTGGTCAACTTAGGGAATCTAGAGTCGAAAACGGCCGATTTATGGGCAAAAGAAGGTTGTTACATATATTTCTCGATCAATTGACGGTCTATAAACCCTCTGGCAGATAAAATCGACCCAATATTCATATATCTCGACAAATTTCCTAAAAAAATACATTATTTAACTATTCACAGAAGTGAAACTAATTTTGGTCAACTTTGGAGGGGCTGAAGCCGAAAATGGCCGAGTTATTGTCAAAAGAAGGTTTTCACGTCTTTCTCGATCGATTGACGGTCTATAAACCCTCTTGCAGCTAAAATCGACAATATGTTCGTATCCTTCGGTGAATTTCCTGAAGAAATACATTATTTAATTATTAAAAAAAAAGGAAAAAAATTTGATCAACTTGGGGGGGTCTAGAGTGAAAATGGTCGAGTTATGGGCAAAAGAAGGTTTTTACGTCTTTCTCGATCGATTTACGGTCTAAAAACCTTCTGGCAGCTAAAAACGACCCAACATTCGTATTTCTCGACGAATTTCCTAAAAAAAATATTAATTAATTATTCAAAGAAAAGAAACAATTGTTGGTGATCTTTGGAGGGGCTAAAGCAGAAAATGGCCGAGTTATAGGCAAAAGAAGGTTTCTACGTCTTTCTCGATCGATTTACGGTCAAAAATCCCTTTTGCAGCGAAAAACGACTCCATATTCGTATTCCTCGCTAAATTGCCTAAAAGGATAAAAAAAATTCTGGTGAACACTGTGGGGTCTGGAGTCGAAAATAGACGAGTTATGGGCAAAAGAAGGTTTTTAGGTCTTTCTCGATCGATTTACGGACTGAAATCCCACTTACTACTGAAAAAGATCCCATATTCGTATTTTTCGGTAAATTTACTAAAAGAACACGTCATTTTATTATTGAAAGGAGTGAAACTAATTTTGGTTAACTTTGGGGAGGCTAAAGCTGGAAATGGCCAAGTTATGGGCAAAAGGAGGTTTTTTACTCGATCGACTTTCTCGATCGATTTACGGTCTAAAATCTCTTATGCAGCGAAAAACGACTCCATATTCATATTCCCCGGTGAATTGCCTAAAAGGATACGTTAATGAATTATTGAAAGGAGTGGAACAAATTTTGGTGAACTTTGGTGGGGCTAGAGTCAAAAATGGTTGAGTTATGGGCGAAAGTAGGTTTTTCGTCTTTCTCGATCAATCTACGGTCTAAAATCCCTTATGCAGCGAAAAACGACTCCATATTCATATTCTTCGGTGAATTTCCCAAAAGAATACATTAATTAATTATTTAAAGAAAGAAACAAATTTTGATCAACTTTGGGGGGTCTAGAGTGAAATTGGTCGAGTTATGGTCAAAAGAAGGTTTCCAACGAAAGTGTATATAGACCAAAACCGCCAGAAACGCATTGTTTTCAAGAAAAACCGGTTTAAAGTTTGTAGGCGAAAAAAAATCGCCGATTTATTGCAGTTTCGTTTACCTTCATCGGCTCATATCTCGGCTGCTTTTTATCTAAAACGGATCGTTCCAGCTGCAATCGCAAGATCGTAAAATTTTCTCCTAAAGTGTATACGGACTTAAAAACCGCCAGAATCGTATAGTTTTCGAGAAAAACCGGTATAAATTTGGTTGGCGAAAAAAAGCGCAGATTTATTGCATTTTCGTTTACCTTTATCCGATCATATTTCGGCTGCTTTTTATCTAAAACGGATCAATCTAGGCGCAATCGAAAGATCGTAAAATTTTGTACTAAAGTGTATACTGTAACCGCGTTCCCGTCGTCTCGAGGTCCGGGGAGACGTCCCTCGGACGGTACCGCATACAATGGCCACGGATATTTTATTACAAATAAATTTCTTCAATTATGCAGGCGCCAGCTTTCTTTTTGCAGAAATGGAGGGGGGAAGAAAGCGAACCCCCTCGTAATCTCAACCAACGACGAATATTCCCAGCCAATGCGATTTCCGAGACTCTTTCCCGAACAGGTGGGAGGGAGGAGAGTGGTCACACGCGATAAACCGCACTTTTAACAAAATAACACCATTTTTATTACGTAATGTTACAATTAGTATGAGGAGAACTGTTCCTCGGAATACGGAACCCCGTGGTGAGTCCACGTTTAATATTTGACTTTTTTATTAATTTTCTCTATTGTGAATTTCAATGACAAACTTGTGGACTGACCACTCACCGTTTCTTTCCTTTACTTTCGATACTTTTCTTAATACTTTTCAACAATTTTCTCTTTTGAATCTCCCTTTTATTTTTCTTGGCCCGTAGCCTTCCTCTCGCGGTGTCTCGCAACGAACTCTCTCCCGGCCTTCCCAGGGCCGGCTCGAAAGCCATGGTGGAAGGGGAATTGACCCCTCACGCGTAATCGGGCTGTCCACTGAGGCCATCTTCCGGTGGTCTCGGGTACTGGCCAGCCCGCGACGTTTGAAGGGTCCCCGTGGTCGTATTTGATCATTCTCTTTTCGTCCTTTGTGACCTCTTTCATTCGCCCGCTCCGCCAAACGTCATATTATACAAAGACATAAAAAACATTCCTCTTCCAATTAATTTTCAGTTGCTTATTTATTAAATAATCTGCGGTCAGTTCGCTGGTTTCGTGCTCCTCTCGCTCCCTATAAATCCCGTTGCGAGCCCATCGCGAGCCACGCTCAAGGAGGGAGTGTTGTGCGGGGCTAGGTCCCCCGTAACGCCACGTTAGAACTCCCCCCTCCCTGAACGCGCATTACCCAAGCGCGAAACAGTGGGGTCTATTTCCGACTTCCGAGCGAGAGCTTCACTCCAGCGAACCGCCGTCTTTTTAGCTAATTTTCGCTAAGTATTATATATAGTTCCTTTCCCTATCCGCTGCCACTTGCCTAAAAGGTTGGTGGTTACCGAAATCTCGAATAAGGTGACCGATGGGCCCTCTAGGTAGGGAGGGGGGAACAGGGGTGAAGGATGTAAGGCGAAGTTCAATAAACGAATGCATTCAGTTCCTTGTTCGACTAGGACGGTTTATTAATCGGGGTGTGTGTCCCGTCAGGTCCAAGATTCCCTCTCCCGTTGTCTGGGCGGTTTAGTACCGCTGGTGGGGTCCGTCGGGGCAGGTACTAGTCGTGTAACCTTGCCGCCGGCAAACCCTACTAAATTCCTTCTGGAGTGGTTTCTCACACTCTTCCCAACGGTGGTTGGGCACGAAGCAGTTGGCGCAGACGCCTTTCTCGTCCTCGTAAACCGGTCTGCCCTTGCTGGTCTTTTTGCCCCGGTATAGGTGGTGTCGCCGTAATAGTGCCAAAATGGGGGGGGGGGACCTCGATTTTTCGTTGGGCTTGGTTTCCGGGGGCGTCGCCGCCCTCGCCTGGGCAGTGAGTTCAGTCGTGGAGGGGCCTGGGGTCTGTTCGGACTTGGGGCTGGGGGAGGCCGTGGCGGTTTCCCTCACTGGTGGTTCGATTGGTATGAACCTCGGTACCAGGGTTTGTTCAGTCTCTCGAGGCTTTGCCCTCGTTTCCTGATTTAGTAGTTCGGTGGGTCCCGGGCTAGATGGTTCGGCCCGGGGTATCGTTCCCCCCGTCCCCGCCTGTCCGGGGATCCCCAGATCCAAGCGGATACGCCTGCGTCCCAGACCGCCTCGGGGAATCTCCGGTCCCCCCGGGATTTCGGCCGCGTACGTTACCAGGTCACCAGGTCACCAGGTAGTTGCCTTAACGCTCGGGTCACCTCCTCGCTGGCTTCGATCCCCGGGTGGGTGATCGCCTTCTCGACCGTGTTCCTTGCCACTGTCTCCAGGACCCTCCTCAACTCCTCCTTCGGGGTCGCGTCGTTATTGTACGCCGCCATGATCTGAAAAAAACGACGAGAAAACTCTTCGTTAAGCCCGGCGTTCGTCCCAACATTTACTGTTTGTAGGGTTTGATGTGGGAGACATGGTGTCTTTCCACTCCCCTCCCATTCATATCTTCCAATTCTACAATAACGGGGGATACGACCCGCGTGACTCTCAGGGGCCCAGCGTACTTGGCCGCTAACTTGGCTGCCACGTTCCGCGCCCCGGACGAAAGTACGTGGTTCTTCCTTAGGACTTCCTTAGGAGAGGTCCGTTACCAGGACTCCCTCCTGGTAACGGACCTCTCTTTTTCCCCGATTATAATATCGGGCTTGTTTCTCAGAAGCCCGTCCCATGTGTGCGGTCACTAGATCCCACAACTCTACCATCCGTTGCATCCTTTGTATCCAGTCCCTACGGTTCGGTTCCGTCAACTGCGCGGGGGGTTCGCCTGCCCCCCTCAAGAACCCCGGGGGTCTTGGTTCCCGCCCGTGGTTTAAGAACATTGGACTTAGATACCCCAGACTACTGTGGGGAGCCGTATTATAGGCGTATTGCAACTCTACTAACTTGGTATCCCATTTAGTGTGATCGTTGGCCAAGTACGACGTCATTATCGTTTTGATGGTTCGGTTAACCCGCTCTACCGGATCCGCTTGGGCATGGTACGGTGGTGTGGTCGACCGGAGGATTCCTAACGTGTCCGTGTAATTCTTCAGAGTTCGATTCACGAACTCCGTCCCATTGTCCGTGTGGAGGACTTTTGGCGTTCCCCACCTATAAACTATTTGTCTCTCGAAAACCGCCATAATAGATTTGGCGTCCGCTCTCCTCAACGGCGCCATCTCTATATATCGGGTGTAGCAATCCTCGAAGATTAGCAGGTACGCATACCCTGCTGCTGACTTGGGAAAAGGTCCCATAATATCGGCCGCGACGACGGCCCATGGGTGGTGGACCGGTCTGATGCTCATAAGGCCGGCGGGCCTCGCTCGTTCCACGTTGTTCCGTTGACAAGTGTCGCATTTGCTGACGTACAACCGAACCTCCCGGTACATCCCCGGCCAGTAATAGTTCGTGGCTAGCCTCTTATAGGTGCGGTCGATG
>JABMBV010006639.1:0-10401 GCA_018906735.1 Mesochorus sp. PSUC_FEM 10030011 | reverse complement strand
AAATTGTGAAAGTTGGACAACGTGTAAAACAAAGTGTATCTTAATTACTTAACACTAAATAAATCACGATAAAAATCAAAATAAGCGCCCGTGTATCTAATTTTCTCCACCTGCGCATAGCAGTGGCAAGAGTGAAACCCACAAAATCGACTCACTGGTTGACCTATCGTTCGAGTTTCCTGCCTTACCAACACATACGTCTTTAATCAGCACGGAGAGTTCAGAGTACGACCGGTGGGTCTCAACAAATTGGTGGCAGCGGTGAGATTTTTGCCGGGAGACTTAAAAAAAAAATGTATTCGAAAAGCGGGAGAAATATTGAGGCGCCAATTCGAACCATCACCTGCATAATCATCAAGCCACACTGGTTCGCTCTCATCTCGGTATTACCTGAGGACCAACCCACGAACCATACCAGTTCACCATTCGGCACCAGGGTATCGGCGGCAGCAACATCGCGAGATTCACGTCTTGCACTCACCTTTTCATCAATCAACGCAACAGAGATCATCGGGCACCTCACTGCACCTACGTCCTTCAAGTCTTCAATCAACGCAACCGGGATCATCGGGCATTGGCAGAATCTAACTCTACAACTGTAAGCTACAGAAAATCCATTTCGTTTTGTCTCTTTATTCTTATCTTCTTGCTCTCTCATTCGAGTTTCATTGAAAAAAAATTAATAAATTCAAATTTTACAACTCAAAGTAAATCATTCCGATCAATATGCCTTTCGACACTGGAAACGGTATTGGGCAAGCCACAGGGTCTCAGCTTAATGCGACGGGCGCGACAGCGATTCCTCAAAGTTCGCAATTGCCTGGAATCAATTTTAACACATTTAATAACACAAGCAAAGCAGATTTCAAAGAATTCGTAAAATCAGTACCCGAATTTGATGGCTCGTCCCGCGGTATAACAGCCGAAACATTTTTAAATTACTGTGGAAAAATAAAAGATTATTTGCACGTTTATAACGAGGGAATTCTGGTGGGCACACTGTTGAACAAATGTAAGGGAGATGCACAAAAACGAGTCGGGCGTGCCAATCCTCGTACCTTGGCCGATTTCAATCGCTTTATCCAAAATTATTACGGAACAGACGAAGACCTTATTCAGATTTACGAAAAATTAATTACCATCAGACAAAGTCCCAATGAAAAAATCGTTTATTACTCTTACCGAGTCGGGGAATTATTGTCAAGTTTCATTGACCAAAGAAATCGGGGAGAGGAGGAGAATCGGGATGTAGAAATCAGTCTTGCAACACAAGAGGGCATACGGGCTTTCGTCAAGGGAATATCACCCGAAATTCGCAGATTCATGACCAAATCAAAATTCGCCTCTTTACCTGACGCCACAGCCGAAGCCAAAATCGCAGAAAAAATATACAAAGACGCCGCAGATTTCGATCTCAGAACGTCCAAACAATTATATTACTCCCAACCAAATCCAAAAACCAATAAATTTTGCACGTATTGTAATCAAAACGGACATGATTATAACGAATGTCACACTCGTCAAAATAGCAATAATAATCCAAGAAACGACAACCCCAGCCAGAACGGTCCCAATCAGAATCCGAACACCTCGGTTCAATGTAATTATTGCAAAAATTTTGGGCATATTCTCCGAGATTGTCGCAAGAGGGAATATAATAATCGCATGCGTGAACAACGGGGTCAGATAATACAGGGTCCGGGAAACGAGATGGTTCCCCCACAGACCGGCGGATCGTGGGGAAACACCCAAATGCTCCGCCTAACGTCCCAAAACCCTACGGAACAAATAACGCGGCATTAATTGGAAAAAATACAGCGCTGATTAACAAATCCCTATTCTGCATAAACCCAAATTATCAATCGCCCACGATTACACTCAAATCACCAAATCTCAAATACGAAACCGGGCTCTTCCTAATCGATACGGGGTCTCAGTTGAACCTTATAATCCGAAATGAACTCAAAAACCCAGAAAACATAAACTACAGCAAAAAATTCGAGCTTCATGGTATTTTAGAATTCGATAAACCAGAAACAATAGGTCAAACTCAAATAAATTTCGAGAATATCGAAGTCTCTTTTCAAGTACTTCCCGAAAATTTCCCATTAAACAGATATGCCGGAATACTAGGCATGGAATTTTTTCTCGATAACGGGGCACAAATAGATTTTTTAAACGGAGAAATAACCATTAACCAAAACAGAGTTTCATTCGAGGACATTGAGAGCATTACCTTACCAGCGCGTCACAAGACAGTAATGTTTGTAAGAATCGCCAATCCAGAAATTCGGGAGGGATATCTGCCTCGGATAGAATGCCCTGAGGGGATTTATTTGGGGGAGTCGGCGGTGAAAAACGAGAGGAGAGTGGCATATTTGTACGCAATAAACACCCTCTCTGAGGACGTAAAAATGCCAATACCGGTGATGCCCTTGTATCCATTTGACACAAGCGGCGGCGAGGAGAGCGACGGGAGGGAGAGACGTCCACGCGAGTCTTGCTCACAAGATTCACCACGCGTCGACAAAGTGCTCGAACTCTTACGCTTAGAGCATTTAAACCTGAAGAGCGTAAAGCGGCTACATCTCTTATCGAGAAGTACGCTGACCTCTTCTACGTCCCGGGGGAACCGTTGCGCTGTACGAACGTGATCGAACACACTATCTCGACTATCGACGATCTCCCAGTAAATACGAGGCAGTATCGACATCCTCCGTACCACAAAACCGAAATCGAAAACCAAATTCAGGATCTAATCAACTTAGACATAATCGAGGCCTCTTCATCCCCGTACAATTCACCCTTATGGATTGTACCAAAAAAACCTGACTCGAAAGGAAACAAGAGATGGCGCTTAGTAATAGATTATCGAAAATTAAATGACAAAACAATCGGAGACGCATACCCGCTACCTTTGATCTCTGACATATTGAACCAACTTGGGGGAGCTAATTACTTTTCGATTTTCGACCTGGCGTCGGGCTTTCACCAAATTAAGATGGAACAGAATAGCAAGGCCAAAACCGCGTTCACAACACCACATGGGCATTACCAATTCAAAAGGATGCCTTTCGGTCTTAAAAATGCGCCGGCGACCTTCCAGAGGCTCATGGATCTGGTATTACAGGGTTTGCATGGTGCTGACTTGTTCGTCTAACTGGACGACGTGGTTATTTACGTGAGAACCCTCGAAGAACACGCTCGAAAATTTGAGATCTTCGCTGATCGATTGCGTGAGGCCAATTTGGCCCTACAACCCGATAAATGCGAGTTCTTGAGAACCGAGGTTCAATACCTGGGTCACGTAATTTCTAAAGAGGGGGTCATGCCTGATCCGAGAAAGCTCGAAGCTGTGCAAAAATTTCCTGTTCCAAAAACGCATAAAAATATTCGGGAATTCTTGGGCCTAGCCGGGTATTATAGGCGATTTATTCGGGATTTTTCGAAGATAGCAAAACCTTTATCTGACCTGACGAGTAAAAATAAGGAATTCAAGTGGACAGAGGCTCAAAAAAATTCGTTCGAATCACTTCGCGACAAACTATGCACCGCGCTAATACTAAAATACCCGGATTTCTCGATACCATTTCTCGTGACAACCGACACATCGGGATTCGCTCTTGGAGCAAAATTCACGAGCTTACAGCTCGTGAATTTTGAATAAACATGAAAAAAATTACAGCACGACCGAAAAAGAGATGGCAGCCGTTGTGTTTGCCCTTAAAACTTTCCGACCCTATCTGTATGGCAGACCTTTTACCCTGATCACCGACCATCGACCTTTGGTCTGGGTGAACTCGATGAATGACCCAACATCCCGCGTGACAAGATGGAGAGAAAAACTCAAAGAATTCGAATTCAGCGTGCAATACAAGGCTGGCAGAATCAACACAAACGCGGACGCGCTTTCACGAAACCCTATCCCTGAATCGGAGCCAAGAGAGGTGTTTCCCATAAAATTTACGTGGAAAGCACAAAAGAGACCTAAATCATCTTCGGGTTCAGACAACATATCGAAATCCAAGAAAATCAAGGTGGATGAATCATCTTATCGTTATCCTAGTACCTTCGGAAATTCAGATCCTAACACGTCTATGACCATGCACTGTGACTCAGCGATTTCTGAACCTGAAAACTCGGAGTCTGACTTCGCGAAATCTGAAAATCCTAATTCTGCTAATTCTACATCCGAAAATCCGAAATCTACAAATTCCATATCCGAAAACCCGAAATCTGTAAATTCTAAATCCGAATACCCGAAATCCGAAAATTCTAAATCCGAAAATCCGAAATCCGCAAATTCTAAATCCGAATACCCGAAATCTGAAAATTCTAAATCCGAAAATCCGAAATCCGCAAATTCTATATCCGAAAACCCGAAATCTGTAAATTCTAAATCCGAATATCTGAAATCCGAAAATTCTAAATCACAGCATCCAAAATTCAGGGTTGGTGGATCCGAGCAATCAGATCCGGACGTCCCCGAATCCGCAAACTCGGACAGAATCGATCCCACGATCGGAAAATCAATTCCCAGCTGTCAAAAATCCAGGATTCCAAACCCAACAGAACCTGACCTCGCCCAACCTGGAAAAGCAAGATACAATTTTAGACGACGACCAGGAGTGAAGCCTCCGCAGATGGTTGGTCAACAAACACAAAAAACAAAAAATATTACAGTGCCTCCCCAAATCGCGCTCACTCACGAAATCGCGAATCCTGAGAAAATGCAACATCCTCGCATGGTCCAAATTTTGAACGAAGCCAAACGACTCGGCTACAGGATCCCCGAAAGCCCGAGTCAAGAGAGCAGACTCTCTAGACATCCCAATGCCAGCGATTCCTCTGAGGAAGAACCCGATGTCCTGAAAAGATTACGCGAAATTTCACAAGACAGCAATATAAAACCCACTCGAACTTCTGAGGATCATAACTTATCTACACTAGTCGAACAAATGTCGTTTACCGAAGATGCACCTCCCACCCCTATAAATCACGAGACAAATACCAGAAACCTAATCAACCCTAAACGAACACGAATCCAAGCCGCATTCACTCCATCTCCGATGCTCAGAGTCAGACGACGCCTGGTTGCAAGCCCTTCGCACACCAGTACTCCGAAAGAACCAAACTTGTCCCAGCCGCAACCCACTACGGGGAAAGAACTCCCGAAGCCTTCAACATCCAAGGTTACCTTGACACAACCAAGATTTATTCCAAGCGCAGAGTCAACTCCTTTGATTCCACCAGCGTCAACAGCTATCCCTGTAGAACAGAAAAACGAACCATTAAGAAAATCTCATCGGCTTGCGAAAAAGAAATCCTGCGCTTGCTGCACAGAATATAACATCCAACACGTAAAGAAAACCCGTAAACCCACTCTAATCCCCACTATCCCAGAAATAATGATTAACCTTACCGAAGTAAATGACGAGGAAAGCAAAGTACCACAACTGTATCAAACATTGAGACCTGCGTCAAGCGACAGCTCAAGCGATAGCCCAAATGACAGCTCCGATAGTCAAAGTAACCAGTCCGATGGTTCAAACAAATCAACGAAAAGTAGACCAGCCTACACCAGATTCCCTTCGGAGGAAATCGGCCTAGAAAATCTGTCCCTCACTCACTTACCGCAAAATCAGCTTTCTTCACCATATCGTACCTCAGAAATTCATTTAGATTCCAAATCAGCGGACTCCGATACTGATAGTGCGACGGTAGAGAGCGATGACCCGGAACCCCTCGAACGGCCAACCCACAGTTCTTTGCACACTCAAACCTCCGCTGTGTCCACAAACGTGAGAGAGACAAGAGATAATCTGGAAATGAGAAGAGACAATTATTTGTGTTTTGTTACAACGGCGGGAGAAATATTGGGAGAAATCGATGAATTTTTGAAGGAAAAGGGGTATCTAAACACTCAGAATAAAACACAATTCTCGCTGGGAGACGTGATAACATCTAAGATCGCAAAGGGAGTAATTTTCGGGCTAGTAATACGAACACAAGACACACACACTATCTTCGAGGTTAATGTTCAAAAAGCTTTCGAAAATCTAAAAACAACAATGCAAGAATTGAAATTGACAAGCGTCACTTTAACAGAAAAACGAAGCGGACTAAATAAAGATTCATGGTCAAACATCAAAAAAATAATACAAAATTCCTTTAAAGGAACTCCGATATTGTTTACATTCTGTCAAGACAAAATAATAATCCCATCTCCAGCAGACAGAGAGGTTATACTGCAGGAAAATCACGAATCCGCGTTAGCCGGCCATAAAGGGGTCACTAAAACTTACAACCGAATACGAAAGAAATATTATTGGCCGAATTTAAAGAAACACGTACAAGCGTATATCCGAAGATGCACTAGCTGTCAACTAAAGAAATTAGATCGCCGCAAAACGAAACAACCAATGATAATAACGGACACTGCAAACGAGGTATTCGATAAAATAGCTCTCGACATTGTCGGTCCCTTGGAGACTTCGGAAAACGGGTTCAAATACATACTTACCATGCAAGATAACCTTTCAAAATTCAGCCTCGCAATACCTCTGCAGTCAGCGACCGCGGAAGATATCGCAAATGCTTTTGTCGAAAATTTCATATGCCAATTCGGGTGTCCTAGAATCGTTCTCACCGACCAGGGAGCTGCGTTTATCGGAAAATTAATGAAACGCGTAGCAAAATTATTTAAAATCAGTCAGTATAAAACTACAGCATTCCACCCACAATCCAACGGGGCCCTAGAGCGAAGCCATCAGGTGTTAATAGATTATATAAAACACTATCTAAATAAACGAGATTGGGACAAATGGCTAAACCAGGCTACTTTCGCGTACAATACTAGCCGACACGAGGCAACCAAGCTAACTCCCTACGAAGTGGTCTATGCAAGAGAGGCGAGAATGCCCTCAAGCTTCGCACCATTAGAAGAAATAACAACCTACGACAATTACACCAAAAACCTCATGCTTAGAATGATAGAAATTAAAGAAATAGCAAAGAAAAATCAAGAGCAAGCAAAAGAGCGTTCCAAAGCATATTACGATAAAAAGATAAATCCAATCAATTTTCAAGTCGGGCAAAGCGTTTACTTGATCAAGGATCACAAGGCGGGAAAATTAGACGACAATTACAAGGGCCCTTACCAAATTTTAAATACTTACCCTGAAAGAAACAATATCGAAATAGAATTAAATAAAAATAAAAAGAAAATAGTCCATTGTGACCGGGCAAAAATCGCTTACTAAATTATTCCACATTTCAGGAGACATGTACCGACTGTGGGCCATCCTCCTCACGACGCATATCGCGTATAGGTTGGTGGCTTACGACTGCGGCACCCCGTCTATGAACGTGACCACATTATCCCTGAACCAGATCAAACACTGCGAATCATCAAAAAACGAAATCCGGACAGAAGAAAAAACAATTCAACTGATACAAAGTCTCGATAGGACCTCTGCTAACGTAATACAATGTAAAATCGAAATTCATCGATCAATTTATCATTGCGGCATGAATTCCCACTCTTCGACTGTTGCAAAGGGACACATTCAATATATTCAAGAAATCTATTATCAAGAATGTATGAAAATATTCTCCACCAAGTATTATTCAATAGCAAGGCAACACTATACCGAATTAAAATTAAACGCGACAAATAGCAGACCCCTTGTTTTGGCGGGACATTTGGACAAAAGTGGAAATTGCAATGGGGAACATTATTCCGATCATTATGGGTCATGGGAGGACGTAGTAGTTCACGGTCAAATTTTTATATCAACTCAAGAATATTATGCAACCGTCAATCCGGGTAAAGATGAGATTATACTAAGGTCGGGCGTTCGGTGCAAATACAGTGACGAACACTGCATGGATGTAGATGGCGGCGACACCTTTTGGCGTATGATGCAGGTACAAGAATGTAAATTCGATCGTAATGGGATTCTTTTCGAGGACAAAGGTCAGAAAACAACAGAGGAAAATTCATCGGGAGAGGGAAAAGTTATATACACGGTAATCACTCACGAAATAACATTTGCACTCGGCATAACAGGAATGGAAAGAATTTGCGGGTATAAAATCTTAAAAACCGAACACCCTAAATTATTTATTGTAGATGCTCAAGACGGTGGTTTGGGAACTACTTCAAACGTAATTTCTACTGAACGCGATGTTTTTGCTCACGTAAATTCGAAATTTGTTTTCTTGGAAAAACACTTCAGGCGAGAAATCATTAAAATGTACAATAATATCCTCAACCAACAGTGTGAAGCCGAAGAACAAATGCTTCATATACTCTTGAATATAGCTGCGCTGAATCCTGCTCGTTTCGCATACACACTTATGAAAAAACCAGGCTATATAGCCCACGTATCCGGATAAGTAGTACGAATAGCCAAATGTGTACCAGTGGAGGTGAAGCCCAGACACGTAAACGAATGTTTCCAGGAATTTCCGGTAGCAAGGGGCGACGAACCTTTATTCATGATACCAACCACACATATTTTAATAACTACGGAAACACAGATTACCTGCAATACCGCGGTAGCCCCCATGTTCAAAATAAACAACCGATGGGTGCAAACAATACCACAAATTACAATAGCAGACCCCCCCGAAGAAATAATACCCAAGACAAACAAAACTTACACATATACAAGCCCCAATCATTTGGCCACCGGAGGCATATACACACCTCGCGACCTTGATAAGCTCAGACAAAGTTGGACCGAACCAATAGAAAAAACGGCCGCTCTAAATTATATTTCAAGATCATTGCAGGGGGAAAACGATTTAAATCAGGGATGGAGTTTTAAACAAGTAATGAAAACAGGTGATATGAAGACGGCACTGTACGACGCTTGGTATGAAGTTACGGGATTTTTCGAGAAAGTGGGAACTTACAGCGTAACGATTTTCGGCGGTTATACCGTTATCTGGACTATAAAATTCGTGGTGGACACTACAATTCGGGGATTCGCGCTCCATTCAATGTACGGATGGAGTGTGGCCTTATTTGGCGCAATATGGGACTCGGTAGCCCACTTTTTAATATATTTGAGAAAAGGCAAACCCAATAACGATTCCGACCAAAAGAATGAGGCAAACCCCCCACCCATGGCCATTGGAGATCGTGACCCAGAAACAGGAAGAATTCTTCCTCCCACACCCGAGACCCCAGCTCCAGCTGATACTCAAACACGAGCCACATATCCCACACTCAGCCCAGCGACAACCATGACCAGCACAATACCATGTGTCTTCGCCTAAGAACAGAAAGTATTTTATTTTTGTTATGAATATCAAAGAGGAGAGTAAGCAAGAGAGAAAAAGAAAGAGAAAAGACCAGTAGCTATAATACTAAATAAATTAAGGAAAATAATATGAAATTCATACATTTAACAATAACAATTACATAATTTTTTTAAAATAATAACAATAAAAAAATACATACAAATATTAATCATAATAATAACACAAATTTGATTTACCTACACATAGATTTTACTTAACCATATACTTACCTTAGTTATATACTTATCTTTACACCAATGTTCATCGTCAAGCCAACGATTTACGCATTTTACTACCCATATTTTTGTTTTTTCCTTGAGCGGGACGCTCAAGTTTTCAAGTTGGGAGGTGTTACATCCCCGTCGGCATTTCAAAAATCTAATCGATCTGCATAACGAGAAATCACGTTTTTCTATAAAAATGCGCATATCCTGGCTCGCCGATCTATAAAAATCAAATCTTTTGTTTTTAATTATTAATTCGTTATTAAAACACATATATAGATCAATCCACTCTCAGATTATTCTTTTTATAAACATCCGGCCGAAATATCTATCACCACTTAGTATAAACAATCATTCGAAGAATTCTCTCTCTGTAACTAAACCCTAAACTAAACAGTAAAAACCTGAAACCCTATTTCCTTTCTCATCATGATTATCCCTTCTTATTCCACACTCCAATAATTAAGATCATCCCCTCCCCATTAAATTATTAGAGATTCGTTAAGACCGGAACCAATAAAATTCACTCTCCGCCTTTAACGAGGCGAAATGGTAAAGTACATCAAAAAAGATCGTCAGATATATTTCTGCCTCCGACATAATCGGTCAAAGAAGACAAGTACTATCCCGGCGCGAACTTTGTCAACGTTTGTAATAAAAATCGAAGTCAGAGAAAACCAAATTCTGAAACTCTGACGACAAAATTACTCTTGACAAAATTCAAAAAGAAAAGGGGAAGTTCCTTTCTTTCTTTTTCTATAATATCAAATTGTGAAAGTTGGACAACGTGTAAAACAAAGTGTATCTTAATTACTTAACACTAAATAAATCACGATAAAAATCAAAATAAGCGCCCGTGTATCTA
>JABMBV010006628.1:0-10403 GCA_018906735.1 Mesochorus sp. PSUC_FEM 10030011 | reverse complement strand
ATTTAAATTACAAAAATAGCCTCTTTAGAAAAATGATGATCTTTCTAATGAAGAATTTTCTAATGAAGAATGAATGGCAGGAAGTTGAATTTTTGAGGCATGTCGCTCACACATATTCTATGCAAGCGTTTGCGTGCTCGCCCTTTTTTTTTATGTATCACTCACTGCTGGCGTGTGGGCCCTACAGAGTCAAGCAAAAAGAAATCTCATGCATCCTTTCATAGAAACCGCATGGTGCCATTCGATACGATAATATACGCATGTGGATGCTGTGTATAGCTTGTCGAAAAAAAAGGCTGGGGCACGTGCTCGTCACATGTCCACGATTATTCATACTCGGAGAGAGACTTAGAAACGACGACAAACCTCGTCACCAAAATGTTTTATACATATAAAATTGTCTCTTAACAAGTTTCTGATGTTTCAATTATAATTATTTTGATGTGATTATAATTTATTTGAAAAACTTATTGTTATTTTCTATTATTATTAACTATTATTATTATCAATTTGTTAATTACAATAAAATTGAAAAAGAAAGTATTGCAATCGAGTAAATATTCTTTAATTTAAAAAAAAAATGTTTATTCTTATGCCAGTTATTATAGTGTTTTGTTGTAGTAACGACGTTGACAGACACATATACTTTACGATTTTTTTCTAACCAATGAAATACTGGATTTTGTATTATGTTATATTCTGGTTCACATTAATTAGTACAATTTTCGTGTGTGCTGCTACAGGTTGTCCTCAGCTGTTTCTGTAATGTAATGTTTTCAAACGAAAGATCGTTGGAATATCGTTGCAAGAAAAAGAAACGAAAGACGACAGTCAGTGGCGATACTATGGCCTTTTTTCCTTATTTTCATTCGAATTTCTCATGTCCATACGTCACATGAACAAAATTCACGCTATCTACAAGCAGGTGAGAAAGGACTCGAGAAACACCCCCCGCAGTGACGCACCATAACCTCTCTCTCTCTCTCTCTCTCTCTCTCTCTCTCTATCCCTTCCTTTCTCTTTCTTTCTTATATAGTATAAAGAAAAAAGGCCTCGTCGCCAGAACGCTGCCACTAGCATAAATCCCGATAAATTCGTACGAAGATAATTTCCTTAAAGTGATTCGAGCGCACATTTAAAAGGATGAGAGAAAAAGAGAGAAGAGGAGGAAAAGAAATAAGCGGGACTTGCGAAGAAATATCTACATGTATTGGAAAGTTGAATGCTCTGAAAAACTTTTGTTTGAAAACATTAAAAAAAAAAAATACTTTTTAAAATCAGTTATCTAATATTTTATTGTCATTCATATTTTTAAGATATTAATCGGGAATTATGCAATTTTTATAAATGATGCATTTTATTATGAATAACTAGGACATAAGAATATATTATGTATTTAAAAAGTTATTAATCACAAATAATTGGAAAATTATTCTCCACGGATTTTTAAAAACTAGAAATACATCAGTTCCAAGACGTTTTTAGGTTTTAAGGAAATATCTTATCAAAATTCGTTCTGGCAACAAAATGTAGACGGTGTAAAGCGAGAGCTCGTAAATCACAGTGGAAACGTCGTTTATTCGTCATCCAACTCTAATTCGCAACCTCAAATATTGCGTGCTTCTGTTTCACACAGCAATGACTAATTTCGTGCACGTTGAGAATATTAATATTAATTAAAGCTCGTTCAGCAGCAACGTGCCCTCGCAACGTTATAACGATACGCATGGGCTCTTTACCCTTTCGTTGTCTATACTTTCTTGAAATTCACCTCCACCGAAATGGAAATTCCATGATGTTTCCCATCTCTATACTTCCCTGAGCTCTACTACCAGATCGAGAGAACTATCAATCCCTTGTCAACCTTAAGGATGCCCTCTCTTTCTATCCCTCACTGACAAGCCTCGTGTTTATTCCATAGGGAACTCTTCCCACTTCTCCCTTTATACAGCCCGAAAGACAACGCCTTTATTTTACATAATCGAGTCCAAAAGCGATAGTTATTAATATCCTACAAACATATTTTTATGATACGACCGAAGGAATTTACAATTCACTTATATAATTTGCAACTGCACCGTTTCCGTAATAAATATTTCGAATTGATGACTTTATTATTTCATATTCATTTGATTCAAATTAATAATTTTCTGTCTAATTTTTGCACTCAAAACATTTATTTAAAAAGAAAATCTTTTATCTTTTATCGAACACTATTCCTCAATTGTGACGTCCAAATTCAATCCTCACCTTTTTTATACACAAATTTTGTATAAAAAAGAATCACTTATCGCCTCGATCACTTTCAATATTGATTAAATCGATCGGTATACGTTATACGAGTTCGATTCGAAGTATCTGGATGCGGAGAAAATATAGCTATGATCTCCTCGGGGCATATATATATGTTCGTTGCTCTATGATAACATCATGTGTGGAACGAATCGCAAGAGAATAAGCCGGAGCATTCGCTAACTGCATAGAGGTGCATATCACTCGTGAAGAAGAGCGAAAAGATGTATATTTATATATACTATGGTTACACACATATATCGCACGGAGAGCTTGTATGCCTGTGCTGTTTTCTCTCTCTCTCTCTCTCTCTTTCTCTCTATTCCGTCGATTCTCGGCGCCGCCAACGCTGCTTCTCTCGCGGGCGTCCCGATCGATCTGTATTCATAGGTCGTACGGCATAAAATACACTCGGCATGTCCATGAATCAGATAACTGTCACAGCCGTTCCGACGATGTCTCAATCAAGCCACGGCGCACTCTTTTCCCTCACTCGAAACGATCCTCTCTCTTGATCCATTTTTTTTTTTTAAATCTTTTGTTTTTGTTTTAATTCTCGTACTCTAGTTCATACTGTATAGGCAGATCGCGAGAACGTTTTATATTTATCGGGTGATAATCCCACTATATATACATCGCATCAGCGACGAATACAACAACGACGACGACGACGATGACGACGACGAGAAAACACGCGGACAATCCTCAACGATACAGCGAGAGCAGTGCCAGAGATATCTAGCGGTTGAGGATGCTGATGCGAGAGATGTCTCTTCGATGGATTTACGCTCACTCGGATCCGCTCCTTGAGCGACGTGTGCCGCGTCTTTCTCTCTCATACTCTCTGGTTCTATCCCTCTTGTTCATTTTTTTCCTCGATCTCTCCCAGATTCTTCATTTATTTTTATATTCAATGCCTTTTCTATATACAGGCGCGCTTTAATATGTACCGATCAATCTTTGACTGTGAGAATTCTTCGATGCGATCTTTAACCGCAGCTTTAAATCGGAATGCACACGTTATTTCTTTATTTTTTTTTTTATTGATTGAGCAATGAATTGCCAATTTTTTAAACGTCTTTTGTAAATTGCGAAAAATTATTTATTTTTATACTTCTCGATCTTTGATCATTATTTTTATATGGTTTTCGCAGAGAAAAAAAAAATTTTTTTTTACCAAGTATTTCTTTCGATAGTAGTTCAAGGATATTCAACGAGACGAGGTCATAGTTAAATGATGAAACTTGCAACGATATTCTGAAAAATATAAACTTTGTTCTACCTCCGTTTTATCATAACATTCTTGACGCAAGACCGTCTGGGGACGCTGCGTAGAGCCTCAAAGATTAAGAGGGACGGAGGATCTCGGCCTAAAATCACGTTCCATCGTTTTAATCCTCATAAATTTAAGCACGAGGTTCTCGCACTTTCATTTTTCATGTTCTCCTGCACCGCCAAAAAAACCTTCGCATCGCAGTCTTTCTGACTAAGCGCGTCTCTTCGAAAAGATCGGTATTTCCGTCTTTCACGCTCCGGGCCCGATGTGCGTCATCGTAGGATTACGAGAAACGCTGGAATTTGTTCGTTGATCGCACTAATTCGAGAATCCAGCATTAATACAATACTTACGTTCTTTGTAAAACGCCCAAAAATAATTAAATACATTTTTGTTTTAAATAAAATAATTAAAAACCCTCAAAGATATAAATTGACAAATAGATTCATGACTGTATTTAACAAGTGCTTCGTCGCTTCCAAGTTCCGTTTTCGCGTCCGAGGCTAACTGATAAATCGCTAACACCTTCTATTAATTTCCCATTAATAAAGGCTGGAGATGCCAAGAAAGCGTGCCTTCTGCATACAAGTATTTATCTAATTTATTGGCTATTGATCGATGAACGAGCTACTCGTTCGAGCATCTTTCTCTCTCTTTCTCCCTATTTCCGCTGCCTTCTTTCTTTCTCTCGCATTCATTATATATTTTTACGAAAGTTATCCGTACGACTGCTGGCCGACTAGCACCCACGCGGCTAACTCGTCTAGCTTAAAAAGTAAGTATTATACATATCTCGAAGCAAGGTAACATCAGCAAAGGGAAATACACGCGTGTGTGCATCTAAGCAAAGGTTAAACGCCGTGGAACGCTTCTCTTGCGAGCGAGCAGCGCACTAAATCATCTGCGTCGCGCGGCTCATTTGTAAGACAAACTCTACCGGCTGTGGCTCCTTAACTCTCTCTCTCTCTCTCTCTCTCTCTCTCTCTCGTTCTCTGTTTCTCTATCTCTCCCTCGTGCTAATACACTAACGCAGTGCACACACTCACTCCATCCCTCGAACACTCGTGCAGTTTACTCACCTAGTCCGGTTCGCAGATCACGTGCGAGAGAGTCAGCGATAGTCACGAGAACATAAAGCAAACTCATTGCGAGAGAGATAAAAATAGAAAGAGAGAGAGAGAGAGAGAGAGCAAGAAAGAACGGGAGGAAAAGAGAAAACGGCGCCCATCGCACCCACAATCGCCAATTAATCTCTCAGCTAAGCAGCCCTCGAATTAAGTACCCGCGTGGTCTTCCGCAAGTGTGAATGTATACATGCACTACCATACACCGCATTATACTATCTCTTTTCGCATGTAGATATGGATATACTAACATTCGTTCCATCGTCCTGAGATACTACGTGCGTAAACGTACGCGTTTCATGCGTAGAATAAATTTTAAGCACGTTCACGCGCTCATCATCGCGAGTTTAAAAGGAAATGGATACTGTAAGCATACGCGGTAAAATTGATTAACATTTCGTTTTTTTTTTATTCATCTTTTCGAGCTTCTTATGCAGTCTCATATAGGCGAGAGTTTTAATTTTACCTCCAGAAATGTATCGAACTCAAATTATCTTGGGAAGACATTTTAAAAAATAAATAAAAATAATTTTTGATGTTTTTTGTTTGTTTTTCATTTTGATGATTTGGAAAAAAAAAATGAAGTAGCGAGAAGTCTCGACTGATGACGCGGTTCGCGTGACGCTGAGACAAGTTCCTTGACCCCAAAACGTTGTTCCCTTGGCCCCTTTGCTCACTCACTCTCCTTCTCTCTTTTTCTCGGCCTCTCTGCTGCTTCCTCTCGTTGATCTCGACCTCCCTCTGCCCTCTCGCTTCTCTTTTTCCTTTTTCATTTTCTTTGCGAGATTCTCGCAAGGCAAACGAAATGTCCGTCCGGTTGTCACTTTGTTGCCTCGTGTCGAAATCGTTGCCACTTCGTTGCTACTACACTATTATTATTATTGTTGTTTTTATTGTTGTTATTATTATTTTTATTATTATATTTTCGTTCTCTCAGCTCGCGACACGATGTCGCTGGAATTTAGTAAATATCGTATAAAGCACCCGAAGCAAGAAGATGGAGGCTATATGGTGTTGCGAATGAAAAGACTCGAGAGAAACGAACCAAGATGGAGGAGAAATCCTCGGGATGACACTGTGAAACGCGATATCCGAGAAAACGTTCATGGCATTCGATCTTCAACTCTCCTTTTGCCTCTGACTTGGTCGTTATCTCGTTCTCCCGCTTATACTTCTCGTTTTTTCTTCATCTATGCTTCGCGACATTTTCTATTCACCGTTTTTTTTTCTTTTTTGCCAGCAGTCTCTCGAGTTTCTCTTCTTCCGATAGTTTTTTATATACGTTTTGTTTCTCTCTTTTCATTGAAATATACCTTGATAGACTTCGAGGGGCATATAAATGTCTGCTTGTATCCGGTGTTCTCTCATTTTCTTTCATTCTCCTTACTTCCCTCCCGCAGCATATCATGGGGAAGACTTTTCACCCTCACGGTTTTCAGACTCCACTAACGTTTCCTTTCTCTCTTCCACTCATTTTCTGTTTCTCCCATTCACTCTCTCTCTCTCTCCCTCTTTTTCTCTCTCTCTCTTTCTTCCTAGGGACGATGAGTACAAGAAGTTTATTTTTGGCTGCCATATGCGAGGTTATTTCGACGATGCGCCGAATGTGCGCTTGAACGAGAGTGTAAAGAAAAGAGAAAGAGATATAGAGGGAGGGGGCGGGGGAGAGAGAGTATGTGTATGGGAGAGAACTACGAGCCACCCTAAATAGAGTCTCGGTCCTCAGCATTGCAGGGGAAAAAAAAATAAAAAATAAAATGAAGATGAAGACGTTTCGTTGAGTTTCGAAAGCCTCGAGTGATATTCCAAGCTCATGATTATTCCCTTAACCCTCGAAAACGCTTTCATAGTTTTAAGTCTCGTGTCGTCTCGCGAAGTAAAAAAAAAAAGAAAGAAAGTCCTACGTGAATGATCCTCAAAACAATATCGAATATTTCAAGCCTCAAATCCTTTGGGACTTTTGGTATGAGCCATTTTGGCCTGCATACCACAACGCCGCGAGACGCTCATCTCGTTTGGCATTCTTCGCAACGTTTTCTCACTTCGATTTCGAAAGACACGAAAAGCAAGAACGGGAGAGTGAGAACCGAGGAATATAATTTCAGCTCGACGAGGGCAAGGGGCGGGAGGAGGGGATGCTATACAGAAACATATTCTCGAAATAGCCGATCGTCATCTTCGGGAGACTTTCCTCAATCTTTCTAAATATAACACGCGTCTTCTCGTCGAGCTTTCACCGTTTGTTTAATACAAGCATGAAAAAGGTCGATTATTCCTCACATCTCATCTCATTTGAATGCACATTTATATATATATTGATAAATGCTAATAACTTGTTGTACTAGTGCACATTTTTACAAAGCAAAAAAAAAAGAAAATTATTTTAAAAAATCACACAAGTTTCTCTTTCTATTATTATCGGTGCTAAATAAAAAAAAAATTATTTTAACTGTCGCTATAATTTTTCGGTAAATTTTCCAGCGAGTAACAGAGTAGAGCACGAATAAAGACAGAGATGGAAAATAACATATAGTGTTAAAAAGAGGAAAAAAGAGAGAGAGAGAAATGATTTAGAAGCGTTTGGTGGCCTCTCGTAAGCGCCAGGCGCAGCAGTATGTATAGGGGTCGACGCATAAACGTATAATTGGCTGCACTTAAATCTCTATAACGGAGCAGTAAAAATGCGCAGAGCACTTCGTAAATCAACACGAGGACGATATGGCACCTCTCTCCGTCTCTCTTGCTTGCAGCTACTGCAGCCAGCTGCTGGATTCTCTGGATGCTGTGTGAAGTGTGTTGTTTACTATACAACCCCTAAAACCTACATCGTAAAAATTCTCGTATCGACATGACAGTTAAACGTATACCGAGAGCACTTTTTGTTCAATCAGAACAGAAAAAAAAAACGTGTCGAATAGATACTTTCCTATCCGGACAAATTTTTTATTAAAATTGTACCGATTGAATGTGTTCGACGATTACAATCTTCATAAAAATTGTATTCTAATTTTAATTAACCAATTTACCAATGAAATAGTAAATAATAAACACAAACAAATATTTAATACAATATACGCTCGATAATTAGTTTTATAATAGTAAAGGATAAAAATAAAAATTAATTGAAAAAAAAAACAAAAAATTCCAATTTTTAAAGAAGCGTGGACCATGAGAGAACACTTGATAGAGAGAGGGAGAGAGTAACACGGACCACCGGACCGAACCGTTTGTACACGCTACATTAACCCGATTCCCCGAGCAAATTAGCTGTAATCAGAGGAGAACGGTCGATCCGCTCGGCCATTGCGCTATTCCGTTAGCTACCCCGTATCGTGTACACATATACATATATATTATCATTCATATATATACTGAAAATACTATCTAACGCTATCGCATCTGTATCTTTTTTCTACCATGGATCGTTCCAAAGGCGCCAATGCCCGTGTCATCTTCATTTCCAGCACGATTTTATACATTTGCATGTATACACTGTACTGTATTTTATGCTCATGCGAAAGACATCACCGTTTTTGTCGCGTGCCAGAGAATCGTCCAATGTTAGTCGCACTAATTTACCTCTAATTACATTTTTTTTTGGGTGGATAAATGTAGTGGCCATAGTAACCGATGTCTAAGTATGACAGTGGAAATAGTCAGACACAATTAGACGCTTTACTCTGGAATTTTTCTTTCATATATTCCGAAATAAACATTTAATGTGTTTCTCATTAGCTCGAAGTACTTGTGAATTTTAAACTTAAGAAATTCAAAAACATATCAATAAACGATATTCATTCTGTTATAGCAGTTAATAACAATTTTTCATGACAAATCGATATTGTAATTTTTAAAGGATTCAAGGTTGAACCTGTGGCAACAAGATGCAGAGAAGCAGATACAGAATCATGAAAAATTGGATGATAAAACTATCCTATTGTAGAGTGCCTGAGAGAACCTGTCATCGCGAACCCCCCGGGACCTTACCCGTGCCCCTGATCACTCTGTTACGATTGGAACCCCCTTCTTTGCTCATTCTCCTTTGGGTTCATATACCCGTCTCATGTGTAATATACCCTGGCACGCTTCATCTCTCGAGGTTCTCGCTTTCTTTCTACGTATAAAATTCCATGGGCCATTTATAATCCTGCCAGAAATGTCATAGCTACTTTTATAAAATATTTGTTTTCCTTTCAAGCCTTCACCAACGTAATCTGTAACGATTGGGATTCGGGAATCGGAATTGTTTTAAATTTGCACTTATTTCGGGCTATAAATATACTCCTAATTAAAAAAAAATCGTTAGATATTAAAAAATTATAATAACAACCATTCGATCCTTACTACAATTACTTTTTACTGCGTATGTTTATCGATTTATTTCATTCCTTTTTATTTTTTATTTCTGCAAATTGTTATTTCAAAATTATTTTATAATAAAATAAATCTGGTATCCAATAAATTCAATGAAAAAAGAAAAAACAAAACAAAAACGTTTATCTTGTTTAAAAAAAATGGCGATTTGTTCACACGCACAACTGGGTAACGAGAGACAGCGAAGGCGAGATAGTAAAACCGTCTTAATATCTCTCATTACCGGGTCTCTCGCGGGAGAGGGCTGACGAAGGTGACTATATGTATATATAGAGATAGAGGGATGCTAGGGGAATCCCGTTGCTCTCCAGGGAGCGGGCTAGTAGCGTGCAATTAAAAAGCTAAGATTGATAAATGACGGGGAATTAATGCGCGGGGTAGAAAATCGAGAGAGATAGAATGAGAAACGTGAATCGGAGCGGTAGTAAGTGGGAGCGAGAGGGAGGGAGAGAGATCGCTTGGCGTATAGTATCTCGCAGGAGGGAGGTTGGGTCGATGTGGACTATGAGGGCTTGCCTGGACCAGGGGTGATTGCGGGTGGCTTAATGGTGTTTGTATGCATGGGAACTGGCCGTGTATACGAGGGGTGAGAGTAAGAGAAAATTTTATCCAACATGGCTTCAGGCTGAATCGAAAATTGCTTGACTCGAAATTATTCCCTTCGACCTCCCTTAACCTATATACCTACACACACATAAACCAACGAGGGTGGTCCAAAACAATTTTTTTTTTATCGAACACATGCAGAAAAGTGTCAAAACAAATGCAAAAACTGATTAGAATTTTTGAGGGAAGAAAAAGTTGTATAAAACATTTTTCGAAAAATTTTGATCTCTCATTTGTATAATTTTATACACATTTTTTTTATCTTTGATTTTTTTTCGTTTAATGTTACAGGTGACGCGAGTAATGCGAGTATCGGTAGTGGCGAGGGTACGGGCGAGGAGGACGATGACTCGTCGGGAAAGAAAAACCAAAAGAAACGGGGTATATTTCCTAAAGTCGCGACGAATATCCTGAGGGCTTGGCTCTTTCAACATCTAACGGTAAGTTTTTTTTAAATGTTCTCCGTGATCAATCGGCGATAAGTGCGTTTAAAAAAAAAGGGCACAAAAAAAACACTGACTTTACCGGCTAATAAAGATAAGTTTAGCTTCCGAAGAAAAAAAGTTATAAGAAGGAGAAAAAAAATTCCTCGGGAAACGTCCGAGAGTACGGGGCAATAAAGCACGTAATCTTCTAATGCGTAGATAAGGAGCGGCCTTTGGCGTCATCGCAATACAACCAACCCTCATACCCCACAAAATCTATATACTATATATATATACACATTTTAT
>JABMBV010006617.1:0-10405 GCA_018906735.1 Mesochorus sp. PSUC_FEM 10030011 | reverse complement strand
CTCGAGCGGTCACCGATCCGAGTATTGGCCGAGGCCATTACTGCTTAACTTCGGCAACCGCCCGAGCCACGCACCGACCGCGCACCCACCACTGTCGGTAAATAGAAGATAATATAACATAATTTGTTAGATTCTATCAAATTTTGTATATTATATATGATTCCCAATCGCGAGCTTCACGTGACTGCTACAAGGGGACGCCGTAAATTTTCCGCTCTCACAAACACTACATGCGCTATAGTTTTATATGACATCGAGAGTGATAGACAGTAGTTGGAGTCTCATCTCTATATCATATTTTTATAATCTTTATAAAGAATCTGTACCCCGCAGTAACTTTAGTTACCCAGATGTAACTTTTTTTGTAGATACTGATAATCTACAGTATCTATAAAAAATTATCTATGATTATTTACAATCATATTTAACTTTTTTTCCGTGTTCGATCATTACATAAGGAAAATAAATATAATTTAACTAATTGGGTTGTAATATTTGACGAATATTGAATTATGCGTCGCATTCAACTGCGACGCGTAATTGCTGCACAAGTTTGCAGAATTATAATTATTTCAAATAATAAAATACATTGAAAGTTCAATCTCGTGTATAATTCATTCAATCGTTCCATCTGCGCATAGTAGAGGTTGAATTCGAACTACCCTCGAGTTTTCCGAAATCCAAACGGAGAAACTCGCTGAAATCATAAGAAAATCCTGCTAAGGTTTCGTCATTCTAAATTCGCGAGAATCCATCTAACGGCTCTCTTCCCATCGGACGTAACATATGTGGCTATAAATAATTTCTTAGCGGATTTGTCGACTGATATTCGGTCGGAATTTCGGTCGAAAGTATGATTTTTATAACCATACCCTCTGGTTTGAAGACCGAGTTATGTCGATCCATTTTCTTGAGTCGTTTCTACCCATTTTTTCTGGTCGTTTTGACCCGTTTCCTTAGGTTTTTTCAACTAGTTTTATAGGGTCATTGCGATTTATTGTTTCCTATTTTTCTTGTGCTTGTGTCAACTGCGATCACCCATCTACGTATTGGCCGCTCGCAATGCCGCTTAACTTCATTATACATTTTGATACATTTTTGTCAGAAACAGAAGTCTACGTCATTTGGCTAATCTTGCAGACTCATCACTACTCATCAACTTCAGATTCATGTAAAACCTTTACTTTTTATTTCCGCTTCTCCTTTTCCAGGCATCGCTTGCATTGAATCGATATCTCTTTAACCATCGCTGGTTTGTCTATTTGTTACTAATAGACTATGTGTTGATGTCATTTAAACAAAAATCACCTTTTAGTCAAATTGTAAAGAGCCAGACGCAGTAGACGAGGATTTTGCAAAATTTAACAAAATATAAATACTTAAATACAAAAAAACGGACCGACAGATAGACATTAAAGTAAGCTTATACATATTACAGTGTCATCCAGTTCTGAGCTATGTTTAAAAACAAGAGAGAAACAGACAAACAAGAGAGCGAGTTAATAAAAACGTAGTATAAATTAAAAAGCGATCGATGATCGATAACCGTTCTAAATCTAAAGCTCGTCCAATCCGTGGTATTTCGCTGGTTTCCGTTACTCGATGAGAGCTATGGTTAAATGATAGTTGTTCAATCAGCCTGTGCTTAATCCACCTGGACTGTTAAGATTTTCAATACTTGACAGCCCAAGGTTATACACAATATTGATGACAATTCCAACGTTGTAAATTTTTCTTTCATTCTTCAATGGTGAACAATAAGAACTTAGCATGTACCTGATCTCTATCGTCATACATCAGATTGATCTCTGTGTCCATACAGGTCGCAAGCTTTATCCTAGCTCTATAAAAAAACACACACAAACATAAAAGAACAATAAATAGATGTAAGCACTTTGCAAATACTAATCTTTTATCGTAATCATCAATCGTATGAATTTTATACTCACAAATCATTTCTTGAGTGGTAAAAGAATTGCTTGATATTTTCGATCTCATGTTTAGTCCATCCAAATCCACGTAAAGCCTCCATCAAATTATAATTACCATATTCCAACATCCAAAAATCACCTTCATACTGATTATCTAATTGTGATACAGAGCATAAATTAATGATTATAAGTTGCAGGATATGAGTAATAATTAGTTTTGATGAAAAAGTAATAGCAATAACGTAATTGTACTAACATATTTCAAAATCCGGGTATGTATCCGTCATTATACAATGCTTTTCACGTAATTGAAAAAGTGGATTCTTAAAAATCTCAATCATTTTGAGTAAATTCGTGGACTCATCTCCAGATGAATTTATATATTTGGTCAAACAGGTATCAAACATCAAGAAATTATCATCCATGTAAACTCCCAATGCAACAGAAAGTGCATTTCTTGAATTTATCATTTCTCTCATTTGCTTTATAGATATGTTTGTATAGGTAATACATGTTACCTGCTCCCAATTGATTTGATCCACGGATGTGAAATCTAGTGAAAAATTAGCTAAAAAAATCAAATTATTTTATCAGAAAAAAAGGAATCATTCGTATTTACCGACAGAGTTAGTTACTCCAGATTTTTCAATTGATATATAATATTGATTATATTTCTAGCCTCGTTCTCGAGATTACAAAAGTAATCGAGTATATCACAATGTGTAGTTACCCTCGTGGTACGCTAGATATTACAACGTTCAGAGTCCTTAGAAAAAGAATCCCCACTATTCCCCTTCCGCTGGGCCCCGACAGACTTCATATCTTTTCATTGTGCGCTAGAGTGGAGGACGTGTCAGGGCGGTCAAGCGTATATCTTTTTCCTTAGTTTTTTTTTGTTGTTTTTTCTCGTAGATTTTAGTTTCATACCTGATTTTTAGTTTCATATTAGACCGTTAGCGTTTATTAACAAGATTAAGACAATAAAATGCTGAAAAGGAAAAGTAAGTACGCGATAATGGCGTCTTTAGAAAAACAAGTGAAGATGATGCAAGAACGGCTCGACGCGTTCCAACAGGACGAATCGAGTGTCGGAGAACCTGAGACCGAATCAGAAATATGTGAGGAGGGGAGCCCAAAGATTGATTTGACGGCAATAAACCAAGGTAAGAATAACCCTAAACTCATAGAAATCTTGCACGAATGGCAAGATAGCCCTGTCAGTATACGACCCCTTTGTCTCTCTCGCCCATAAACAAAATGGCGGCGCCGGCTGACGCGTCTGCACAAGCGGCAGGATACGTTGGACTGTTAACCTGAGGCACTTATACTAGTGACAAGACAGTTTAGAGTTATTTACTAATGCGTTTGCACGAGTGGCAAAGCATATTAGATGAATACAAGTATACGAATTAACCTCGCCTCTTCATATTTGTTGTCCCATGAGCTTGTATTCTTGCGAATCATGTCGGAAACAAGATATATCTATACAATTATAGATGTATTTTGTTTCTAATATGACATATAAGGTATACATATAGATATACATATGAAGAGATGCTGCATCGTCTCGACGCCAAGTTATTCAAAGATTTTTTCTCATGCCTCAAGATGACGCAATAGAAGATAAAAAAAATAAAGCCGGAACGACAACAAGACCCAAGATGACGTCACAGTCATCCAGCAGACAGCGACGAACTCATCTGCCTGTAAAGAGCTGGACAAAGACGTGTTGAGGGTGCTAGGCGAAGACCCATTGGCTTCAAAAGCGCCCGAACTGTTGTTGCATCCATCCACGTTGGCGAGATGGAAATTCTGGACAACCAACGGGGCTACTAAACAAGAAATGAACGACGTATTGACCAAATACACAAGAGAGGAAGGGATGGATGCACCGAAGCTAAACCTAGAGATTGCGACCAATCTAAACGAGTCGGCGGTAAAGCGAGACAAGTTTTTAACCGAAAAACAATATTCGATTGGGTCGGCCTTGACAGCCGTGGGTTCTACTCTATCGATGTTTCTGGAAGAAGACGAGAGCATCGATAAGCTTTCAGTCGTCGAGAGACTCGGCGACTTCATGAAGATTCTGACAGACCTACTATTTCGACTGTCAGAGTCAAGGAAAGTGTTTATTCTCCCGGGCTTGTCGAAACAAAGCAAGGACGTCCTAACGGCTACAAAGACGGACGAATTCTTGTTCGGGAAGAACCTGACTAAGACGTTGAAGGAATCCCGAGCTCTGGACAAAGTGTCCCAGAATATTAAACAACGACCCAGGGCGTCGACCTGCAATAATAGACAACATTTAAACGGGAAAGGCCTACCGGGGAAGAGAACGCCCCTCAGCCAGACAGGTTTCGCGGGGCCTTCGAACCAGAACAGACCTCGTTTGTTCTTCAAATCGAAACAACAGTTTTTCAATTCCAGGGCTCAGACTCAGAAAACGCCCAAGTTCAAGGGCAAAGGGAAATAAACGACGTAAGTCGTATAGCAGAGAGGTTAAAAAACTATCTGGCTAACTGGACAAAAAATTACTAAAAACAAGTTCGTGTTAGATTGTGTCAGGGGCTATAAAATTAAATTAGCAGAGAAAACAAAATAAGTTTCTTTACTAAAAACTAGTATTCCGAATGACGAATTAAAAAAATACGAAGAGACTATTGCAAAGCTTCTAAGCAAAAGAGCAATAAAAAAATACGAACCAGAGCCAGATCAATTCATATCGTCTTATTTCCTCACACCAAAGCCAGATGGTTCCTATCGTTTTATTGCCAACCTTAAAAAACTGAATGTGTTTATAAAACCGGATCATTCAAAAATGGAAGATTTGAGGACTGTTTCGAGATTAGTATTTCCAAATTTTTTCATGGCTACGATAGATATACAAGACGCATACTATTTAGTGCCAATTCATAAATCGAGTAGAACACTGCTAAGATTCTACTTTCAAGGTACGTTGTACCAGTTTACCTGTCTTGTCTTTGGTTTGTGTACTAGCCCTTATGTCTTTACGAAAACGTTAAAGCCTGTGATGAAAATTTTACGAGCTCAAGGGTTCTCGTCGGGAATATATTTAGATGACGTTATATGCTTAGAAGAAAACTTCGAAAAATATCTAACAAATGCTAGAGAATCGGTCGAATTGCTGGAAACTTTAGGCTTTGTTGTGAACAAGAGAAAATGTAATCTAACACCCAGCACTAGATGCAAATTCTTGGGGTTCATTATATACTCTAAACAATTCATGATAGCATTAACCAAGGAGCAGAGAGAAAGGCTGAAAAAATTTGTAACGGAATTTTGTCATAAGAAAACATGCTCGATTTTAGAATTTTCGCAACTAACAGGGAAACTAGTGGCAGCTTGCCCAGTCATAGATTATGGCTGGCTGTATATTAAGTATCTTGGGAAATTTGTTAGTTTCTTGTATCCAATGTTCAGAAAAGACACTCCCCTATAATTTTCCGTATTATTTTCATCTCCCGCTTTTTACATTGGAGCAATTCTCGCTATTTCCCGACGCTTTGATAGTTTTCCCCGTTTTCGAATTTTATTCATTACTCTCCTCAATCTTTCCTTTTGACAATCTGGCATAGTTTTAACAAATTCTATCACAATCTCATCTTCTCCTGGTGCCTTCCCATTTTTCATATCTTTTATTGCATTTGTAAGTTCACTGTCTGTAAACTCATCACAGAATACTTCTTTACCATTTCTTCGTTCTTCTCTTGTTTTATTATCTTCTTTTCTGTTTTGTTCTATTAATTCTGTTTCATTATTCCCATCTTCTTTTTCCTGATTTTCATTCAGAATATTTTCACAATGTCTAATCCATTCATATTCTCTAGTTTTTCTCCCATAACTCCACTTCTTCTATTGTTCCGAAATTTACTTATTACGCTCCACCAATCTTTTATATCTCTTGCTTTATTTATTCCTTTCTAAATTTTCCTTCGCCACCCTTCTTTTGCACTTTTAAATACTTTCGGCAATTTCTTCCTCTTTTCTACTAGCACTCTTTCCTTATTCATTCTTCTCCATCTTACAAATTACTTTAATGCGGTCCACACACATTCTATTTGTCTCTTACAGTCATCGTCATACCACCTTGTAGCTTTCTATTCTTCACTTTTTTTCGGCATTTCTTTTTCATACCAATTTTCTCGGCTACAATATAAATGTTCTTTTATTGTTTCCCAGTCTTCTTACATATTTTCTTTCACTCCTTTTTTCCCACTTTTTCGATATACGTCTCAGCAAGCTCTTCTTTCTAGTCTAACATTTCTTTTTTATCATTTGTTTCCTCGCATTCTCTTCCTTCCCCCCCCCGCTTTTCCCGTTGTTTCATTTTTTCCCATATTAATCTTAAATATCATCTTTTCCTGTACTTCACTTCTGCCACTCTCCCGAACTTATTTTCATGAGTCTCGACTTCTCTCAGCCACTTCTGCACTTCTTTCTTACGTTTTGTGAAATCATCGTTGATCGATATATCTGTTCCTTTTAGTTGATTTTTCTACTTCAGCATATGCATTTGTTCTTACCAGTTTTCAAAGCTTATTACAAAAAAAAACCCTCCTTTTTATATTTCTCGACCGCTTGTACCGTTATTTACTGTCTATATCTCTTCTCTATATCCTTCACCACTTCCGACACTTTACTTTTCTCACCCATTGTTGGATGTGATATTCTCGCGTTGTTTCTTCTTTTGTTTCTTCGGTACTTTTCCTTCCTATACTCTTCGTCTTTCTTTTTCTTCCCAGTCTTTCTTTTCGAGCGCTATCTCCATCTTCTGTCCTCCTTTCTTTTGCCACTCCTTTTCCACTTTCCTCCTCACTTCCTTCTTCATTTTTTTGTTGCACTGTCTTTTGTAACAACCTTTTCACTGTAACTATGTTTTTGCCTTCCCGTTATCCCACCATCTTTTCCTCCTTTTTCAAATTCTCAATTTCCCTTTTTACCTGCTTTTTCCTGATCCAATCTAGCGATCCTCTCCATCAACAGTCGTCGCTCTTCTTTTAACTTTTGTCTTTCATGTTCAGCTTCTCTTTTTAATTCGTTCACCACTTTTTAGTACTTGTTTACCTCCTGTCATTTTTGCTCACACCCTTTACAATTCTCCATTTCTTCTTTCTCACACTTTGCATATATTCTATTTAATTCCTTCGTCCACCATTGCTTTGAGTTTCTCTCCATTTCTGCTAATGGATTTTTTTTATCGTTCATCTTGTTCTTATTTCTGCCTCTTGAATACCAACCATCCATGTGGAAACATTGCCGTTTTTTTCTCCACACCCATGTTCTTCTTGGTCTTCTCCCATGATGTCACCTATACTCCTACATCATTTAAACGATGGCGACTGCACAACACAGTCGCTCCCTGGCGATCTTAGCTTGAAAAACTCCCTAACGTCCCTATTCATCTCTTTCTTCTAAGGGCACCCTCTTTTTTTGGTCTATCCTACTTTATCGATCGTTTTTGCCTCGTAATTCTCTTCATCTTCATCGTGGCTCTGCTCGTTTGCTTCCGCTTTTTCTACTTTCCCTTTCTTCTCTCTCCTTCTTCACACATAACCTCCATGTCCCACGACTCATCTTTATCTTTCCGCATTTCTCTCGTTCTGCCTGTTTTCCTGATAACCATTATCACCACTAAATCCTTCACCTCTCTTTTATCTTTTTTCACTCTTCTAACATCTTATATCGCTTTATCAACTTTTTTTCAACTTTTTACACTACCGCTTCTTCTTACGCGTTCACTCATTACGCTATCTAAACCGGAAGTCCGAATATTTTTATTATAAATGAACATTGAACGGAATTCTTTGCCGTGAAATGCAAAACTTTTATTGATTTAATAAATAAAAATGTTTTTTTTTTTAATTCTGTACACTATAACTATTTTGTCTACTTTTATCTGCCGGGACAAGTGGCTCGACATTCAGTATCTACTTGAAAAAAATTCAAGAAACAAATGTCCAATTTTTTTGTTCCTTATCATATTCAATGCGTTATATTTTTTTCTGAGACACTAAAATATAATTTTGACCACAGCAATCGAAAAAGTGCACCCAAAGAGTGTACGAAACACCCAAAAATAATGAGATATGTAGGTTCGGTTGAAATATTCTAAATAATGAGCTAATGAGAATGAGCTAAAAATTTCGGGTTCTTGAGCCTAAATAGGTTAATGATATCTATTATTATAGCATCTCAGATTATGTTGATTTTTTTCAATTTTTGTTAAATAATCAAGTATAAAGACTGCATATCTCGGACATTCTTAAGTTTGGACGATTCGTGCTCATTAAGGTAACGCTGAATTTGTTAAATTGAAAGGTTGTTTATTTTTAATTACCAGTGTTTTTGGCATTATGTTTGTTGATGATGAACAGAGGCAACTCAGAATATATTCGATCTGTATCACTATACATCGAATTTAGAATGTCGTCGATGCAGGTTGCAAGCTGTTGTCTAACCCTAGTAATAGGCAAAAACAACAAATGAATATACAATAATTAGCATTTATAAATAATGTCATCACGTGCATTTGACTTACGTTTTTTCTTGTGGGTAATATAGGAACTTCTTGAGGTTATGAATCTCTTGTATCTTCATTTTTAAATTAGAAAAAACTGCACTCCAATAATATTCATTACGTTTTGATGAATGGAAAAAATTTTTATCTAAATAATCTGAAAGTATACAAAACGTAAATAAACAATTTGAAGAGCAATTATGGCTAGTAAAAAAAAGTATTAACGATAACGAAATTGCACTGACATTGTTCAAAATCCTGTTGTACGTCTACCATTTCACAATACATGTTCCTTATTAGGACCAGTGCAGTTGTGAAAATTTGCATAATTTTGCGTAAGTTTTCCACCGAGTCGTATTTAGATGATTGTATATATTTTTCTTTACAGGTTTCGAACAGCCGAGGATTGTCTATCAGGTATGCTCCATATGCGATAGCTAGGGCATTGTTTGGATTTATAATTTTTCGAATCTCCTTCACCAGTATATTCACGCTAGTAATACATTTTATCGTCTCCAACGTGTATGTATCCTCGTATATGGAGGCTAGAAAAACTATAAAATTATTTTGTTAAACAAAAACACAACTAATTTACAAAAACTATTGACTTGTTCGTCAATCGATTGCTTAAAATTATTAATTTTATAACGGTTCCTCTGTTCTGACTATATTTTCAGTATATCTCTTATTAACGACTTCTCTGATGGAAATCTGCTTATTAGAAATCATTAGATTTTGCCAATAAATGTCAAATTTCAAAATATTTCGTTAACTTTGAAGTATAAATCATGTAAAAATACGTTATCAATACGATAAAATCCGTCCAGATTTGAAATATTTTGTTGAAATTTTATAATTTCTTATTGGAAATTGAAACAAATATTAGTATTATGGCAATATACATTTACTATAGCTTTGTTAATTTTTGTTTTTTCTTAGCTGGTTGTCTTTTACCTGTCTTGCACTCGACGTCCGGCAGACCAAATGTACCCAGTGGACACCTACAAACGAATTTCGTACCGTCTCTTATGCACTCGGCATCCTTGCCGCATTCTATTGTACGACAATCCAGGGGAATTTTCTCGGAACTGTCTAAACATTCCAAAGATAAATTCGTTTAAAAAATTTTTTGAAAGAATTTTAAATTAATATATTTTTGCCAATTTAGGCAAAATTTAATGTATTTTTTTATTGTTTATGTAATGTCCCAGAGATTTTTGAAAAATAGTAGTAGCTGTTGTTGCGACTGTTATTGTTATTAATATTTGTTAATGTAATTTCAAACCTTTCTGATGATTTTCGAGCATTGAAAGTTATCCAAATTATTATTGGTTTGTGATTGGGAAGACGAACACTAAACTTCTATTCAGAAAATAGATTTTTACATTTTATTCAAAACAAAACATTAAAAATTTGTTATCGCACTGTATTTTTTACTTATAATATTTCAGATCATGTTACTTGTTTAATTTTACGAATATTTTTACGAAATTGAGCCGCGTGTTTGGTTTTTAATTTTGAAGTTGTTGGTTTAAAAGTTGCGGTGTAACTGATCTCTTCGAGCTCATAATTATACTCGCTAAGTAAATTTTTTGAACAAGATTACAAAATAAGTGGGAATGAAAATGCCGCTATATTGAAAACTGAAAATTCTTTTTTTGTAATGGAATGAGGGAAAGTCGTGAGAATGGACTTACTGACGCAGTTCCTGCCAATCTCAGACTTGCCACGTATATTTGATTTTATTATATTTTTCAAAATATAAATTGGGTGAAAACGAATATGCGTTAGTTTTTCCACTGGACATACTGTTCCCTAATAAAATATTGACTTTTTATATTTTAATGAAAATTATAAAATTTGTTATTTTAATTAGATTATCAATTTACCCCTAGATAAAACCTCGTAACAGTCTGAAAGTCTTTTTTTAAATTTT
>JABMBV010006606.1:0-10407 GCA_018906735.1 Mesochorus sp. PSUC_FEM 10030011 | reverse complement strand
CCGTCCCAGGGTAAAGGGCTTAATTGTCTTGACCCGAAAGAGTAGTCTATACCGTGTTGCACCTTCCCTAAATTTGATAAATTCAACGGGGACGTAACACAAATAAAATTTTGGTGTCAGAAGTGGGATAATATACGCTCTCGATATGGGACACACAGAATGAGTTTGCAAAGAACTCCCGTAAGAAGACTCGAAGATCGTTTACAAGACGAAGAGAATGAGGAGGAATTCTTAAATAACATTCCGCGATCAGCAACTGCCCCTTCTGGTGTTGCAAATCTACCCACTACCAGTGCAAGCCTTTCTGAACAAATTAACCCTGAAGAAAGAAGGCAATCAAGAATTTTACCAAGAAACGAAGAAAATAGAATCAATAACATGCCTGACATACCGGTCTCAATTAAATACGCTCTTGAAGCCGTTCCGATTTTTGACGGTCATAATATTCCGTTAGCGCACTTCTTAGAAGGATGCGAAGAAGCACAACAAATGATGCCCGCAGATGCACAGCAAAATCTAGCCTTAATTTTAAGAAATAAATTAAGAGGAGAAGCAAGACGCGCAGTTCACGGCGTGAAGCTTCAAACCATACCCACATTTATAAAATTTCTAAAGTCCCTGTACGCTCCAGCAAAATCAATATATCAACTGCAAGGTGAGCTGGGCAGAATTTTTCAAGGGGACAATGAAAGTACGTTATCGTATGCCAATCGAGCAAAAGAACTCGGGAATCGTATTTACGAGGCATACCGGGCTAATC
The DNA here is from genome assembly GCA_018906735.1 of Mesochorus sp. PSUC_FEM 10030011. Classification (NCBI taxonomy): domain Eukaryota; kingdom Metazoa; phylum Arthropoda; class Insecta; order Hymenoptera; family Ichneumonidae; genus Mesochorus; species Mesochorus sp. PSUC_FEM 10030011. The sequence goes on along the minus strand of JABMBV010006606.1, from coordinate 9,647 downwards.
AAGAGGGAGATCTAGACGAAGAGGCAAAGAAAACTCTAGATAACGATCTAGTAGAATGTTTTACCCGTGGGTTAAAACCAGAAATCGAGAATAAAATCAAAAGAGACCAGACATTCGAGGAAACAATGAAAAATGCCATAGATATAGAAAGGCAAATTAAAGCAAGGGACGCATTACGAAATGTGCGAACCAGGAATTTCGATTTATCACGGCCCCAATATCAACAAAGAGACCGAATACATCATATTCGAGAAGATCCTCCAATTTGCCAATTATGCTCACAAAAAGGTCATATTGCTAATAAATGTTTTAAATTTGTAAACTCGGTTAAAAATGAACAAGCATTTATCCCGCGTCAAAGTTTTTCTCCACAAAAACAATATAACGGGACAAATAAAAATCAATTTCAAGGGAGATTTAATCAACCTAGATTCAATGAAAATCGTGAAAGAAATATATTTAACAGATCGCCTTACAATAGTCCATATAAACCTACAGTTATTTGTCGATATTGCAAAATCCCGGGGCATACACTCGAAGAATGCCGAAGAAGAGAATATGTAAATTCGACCAGGGGTCAAGAAACAGGGCAAGGACCCTCAGCCACAGGGAATATTACCCCGCAACGAAACGCGCCGCGAGTGAATTTTCAGAGTGCAAGTGAACCAACGAAAAATTCTTCAGTGCACAGTGTTAGATGTATCGAACCAGGTGAAGGTCAAGAATGACTACAACGAGTTGCCACTGTTTTATTAAATCGTACCAGCAACGTACCCGTGATTTCTGTTAAATCCCAAGACTTTATCGGAATGACACTTTTAATGATCGATACAGGATCCGCGCTGAATTTAATAAAACAATGTAAAGTTTCGCCGGGAGTGGAAGTGGACAAAAGTGACATTATTAAAATCAGTGGCATAACTAAAAATTATGTAAACACAATGGGACGTGCGCAAATCCGAATTTTGAATTCAATCGTAACTTTTCATTTAGTTTCAGATGATTTTCCGATTGAAGATGATGGATTAATCGGAAGCGAATTTTTCAATACGCATAATGCCGATGTATCTTACTCGGAAAAATGCCTTAAGTGGGGAAGAAATAACTTTCCATTTGTGAAACTCGAAACTATAATTATTCCAGCACGCACAAGAGGACAATTCTATGTACGCGTAGCTAACCCTGAAGTCAAAATAGGTTATTTACCCAAATTACAGGTTTCAGAAGGAATATATTTAGGCAACGCACTTGTCACGAATAACGAAGGAAAGGCGCATTTATATTTAATCAACACCACAGAAGAAGAAGTCGAAGTCGCTGTACCGGTATTAAAGATACTGCCATGCGACATCGTATCCGACCCTTTGCCGCAAGTCGACGGGGAGCTCAATCAGGGCCCAGCATGGGACAACACAGAGGTTGTCGAAGAAAAGAATCAACACTGCGTTACACCAGGACCTACACCAAGGTCACCTAATTCTACGCATCTATACAAAATCGATCGTCAAAACCCCAACATGAGGGAATCTATTAATTCAAATGAACGTAATCCAAAACCCTTTGAAAGGTTTTCTAAATCTACCAAATCAAGATCTATTAATGCAAATGAATCGAATCTACAACCTATTGAAAGGTTCTCTAAATCTACTAATTCAAGCGAATTTAAATCGTGTGAAGCTACTAAATCTACTAATCCAAATAAATCCGCAAATCGCGTTCAACAAATTCTAAATCTATTACGCTTAAACGACCTCAATGAGGAAGAACGAGAAAGTGTTAAGCATCATGTCGAAGAATTCCAAGATCGATACTATCTCCCAGGAGAACAGCTGATGGCAACAAACGTCATCCAGCATCGAATATCTACTACAGATGAACTGCCAATCAACACACGCCAATATCGATACCCTCCCACTTTGAAGGAGGAAATCAATCGTCAAGTCAATGAATTATTAGACGGAGGAATAATTCAACCGTCTCAATCTCCATACAATTCACCTGTGTGGATTGTTCCAAAAAAGGCAGATTCGCAAGGAAACAAACGTTGGCGCATGGTTCTGGACTACAGAGCGCTTAATGAGAAAACCATTACGGATGCATACCCTCTGCCACTTATCAATGAAATACTGGATCAACTTGGAGGAGCCATGTATTTTTCAACTTTCGATTTAGCTTCCGGATTTCACCAAATCAAGATGCACCCGGAAGATCGTCATAAAACCGCTTTTTCAACACCCTACGGTCATTATGAATTTGCAAGGATGCCATTCGGATTGAAGAATGCACCTGCCACTTTCCAACGCCTCATGAATCAAGTATTAACGGGAATTCAAGGTTCTGATGCATTTGTATATCTGGATGATATAGTCATATACGCATCAACGCTTGAAGAACATGGATTAAAAATCGAACGTTTAATGAAACGACTACGAGACGCACAGCTAAAGCTACAGCCGGACAAATGTGAGTTTCTCCGACCAGAAGTTGTATATCTGGGTCATGTTATCAGTAAAGAAGGAGTTCGACCGGATCCAGCCAAATTAACAGCAGTTAAGGAATTTCCGCAGCCAAAGAACGCGAAAAATATACGACAATTCTTAGGACTCGCTGGATACTACAGAAGATTTATTAAAAATTTCTCGCAAATCGCAAAACCCCTTACTACATTATTAAAGAAGGATGGAACTTTCCGATGGGATACACCACAACAGGAAGCCTTTGAAACACTTCGGGATTTATTATGCCAAGAACCAATACTACAGTATCCAGATTTTACGCAACAATTTATTGTTACAACGGACGCCTCAGGATACGCAGTAGGAGGAATACTGAGTCAAGGAATTTTGGGAAAGGATCGCCCTATTGCCTACACCTCTCGTGTTTTGAATGAAACTGAGCAAAAATACAGCACTTATGAAAAGGAAGCTGTTGCAATTTTGCATGCAGTATCACATTTTCGACCATATCTATATGGAAGACGTTTTAAACTTGTAACGGATCACAAGCCACTTGTATGGCTTCATACCTCTAAGGATCCTACATCTCGATTGACCCGATGGCGACTACGCTTAGAGGAATACGACTACGAAGTAGTATATAAAGCTGGAAAGACAAATATCAATGCAGACGCACTATCTCGAAATCCACCTGTTAAAAAGATATCAGGGAACTTAACTGAGAAAATTCATCCTATACGCAAGAGAAACGAATCAGAATCCGAATCAGAGGACTCCGAGGAAGAGCCTATAAAGAAAAGACTGCGTGGATATACTATACAAAATTCATCTGGAAAACAAAAGGGAACCAAACAAAAACAAATTCCACAACCTTCAGATGAAGAACCAATAGCCAGGAGATTACGAAGCTCTGGAAAAGATATTGAAACAAAAATTATCGAACCAATTAAAAGGACTATAAAGCAAATAAAGAGAAGACTAGCAAAACCACATGTTGAAGAACCAAGGGAACAATGGGAAATAGAAGCGACAGAAGAAGAAGAAGAACCAATGACTAAATTCATATGTGATGAAACCATTTTCACATCAAGTGATGAATCCGACAACGAATATTTCGATCAAGTCGATGGAGCTATGAAATTCAGCGACATCGAAGATTTAACGGATGAAGAACTTCAAATAAAGGAGGATAATTCAGAAAATGAACAATTTCAATTAAAAGAAGAAAAATATTCTTCTATCCTGAAAGGGGGATGTTTACCCGTCGAAGTAAGGGAACAAATGTTTATGATAAAGGATAATTACTTATATTTCATATCCGAAACCGGAGAACCATGTGACGAAGGATCAAGGGTCCTATATGAAAGGAAAGCCATTCCAAAATTTCCAGAAGCGAAACTAGGAGAAGTTCGAGCCTTGAAAAATAATTCTAAATTCCATGTCGCTATAATAATCAAAAATTCCAAAGGAAAGACACTGAGTCAACAGGAGTTGATGGAAACCTGTAGCAATTTAGGGGAAATGCTACAACGAATTAAACTATCCACCATTGCTATAGCCAAAACCAAAGAAATCAATGGAACTAGTTGGGAGAAAATTATTAAATCTATACGAAAAAGCATGAGTGATGCATCGTTAAAATTGACAGTTTGCCTCGGACAAATTCAATACCCAAGAAAGGATCAACGAGAAGAAATAATGGAAGAAGCTCATAATTCAGCATTAGGAGGACACAAAGGAGTCACTAAGACCTACAATCGAATTCGACAACGATATTACTGGGAAAATATGAAGGAAGATATACAACATTTCATAAGCCGATGCTTGAAATGCCATCTGAAGAAACTGGTACGTGTAAAAACTAAGCAACCTATGGTGATCACAGATACACCAGACTCTGCCTTTGACAAAATCGCAATGGACATTGTTGGACCACTACCTGTAACAAGGAAACGCAACGAATATATACTCACCATCCAAGACCTGCTGACAAAATATTGTCTAGCGATTCCATTAAAAAGAGCCACATCAGCAAATATTGCAGACGCTCTTATCAAACACTTTATATGTATATTCGGAGCACCAAAAATAATATTGACGGACCAAGGAGCTAATTTCTTGAGCAATTTGATGAGAGATGTCGCAAAGAAATTCAGGATTAAACAGTGTCGAACAACGGCATATCACCCTCAATCCAACGGATCTTTGGAGCGATCACACCATTCTTTGGTGGAATATTTAAAACAATTCATCAACAAAGAAAATGATTGGGACGAACTATTGGAATTAGCAATGTTCTCCTACAACACCAGCACCCACGAGGGAACTAAGCATACTCCATACGAACTAGTGTTCGGAAAACTAGCTCGACAACCATCATCCGAACGCGAACCTGAAGAGGAACAACGAACTTATGGAGATTATTTAACAGAATTAGCTACCAAGCTTCACGATGTTCAAAGAGTTGCGAAAGGAAATTTAATCGCATCAAAGGAAAGATCAAAAATATACTATGACAGAAAATTGAAACCCCAAGAATTTAATTTAGGAGACAGAGTATTCCTACAACGAGGACAGAAGCAAGGAAAATTCGGAGACCATTATACTGGACCACATGAAATATGTGAAATCAAAAGAGATGGTAACATCAAAATCAAAGTAGGTTCCGAAACCCGTATAGTCCATCCAAATCGACTCCGCCTATCGCCTTGTAAAATAGAAGAAGACAGCAGTGATGAATAACATTCCTCATCAGATACTCCCTTTATTTTACAGAAAAAAGGAAAAAGAAGGGAGGAAAAAAGGGGGAAGAGAGAGGAAGCACCAAGACATGGCACCCGACCAACTATACGTCATTGACATCGAATTTTTTGTAGCAGATGGAACCGAAGTTATCCTAAAAGAAGTCGCCATAGTATCGCTCACCGGGAGTTATATGGAACATTGGATACTCGCACCTCCCGGGAACTTTTCTAGATTATCTGAAACCGCAAAGAACCAAAATCGCCTCCTCACGCAACAAGGCCATGGAATAATATGGGGAGACGGATATGTCCCATACAATTGGGGAATCCAAAAATTAAAGAATATTGCGCAAACCGCTAAACACATCTACGTACTAGGGAAAAACCAAGTAACCCTTTTGAAAAGCTTCGTAGCTTGCCCCGTCAATGATATTGCAACTTCAATACGCACACATAATCCTTTGCCCCAAATAAGGTGTTATTGCCTCTATCACGGGGTCGATATGAGAGAACGCTACAGCTGCGCCCTAAACAATGCTGTAAAAATCAAGAAATTCCTTTGGGATAGTTGGCAACGCAGTCTTCACCAGTCTCAGAAGAATGAGGAGGCAATCCATGAAGAAACCCCGCCATTACTATTTCGTAGGACCCCTCCGTCCAGCTTAGAGCCACTATCAGAAGAGGAAGATTATGTGGAGATGAACAAAGTAATAAAAACTGAGCCAACAGCAGGATTATCGGAGCTTAAACGCACAAGAACGTATGAAAATATACCAACAGGGACGCGATTTAACTCCCAGAATACGCTCGTGATTATGCTATTGGGATTAATAATCTGTTTAATAAATCCCGTGCATGGATTAGTTGGGTATGACTGTGGCTCAAACCGGTTGAACATCACTACACTATCTTTACTGGACGTAGAGGAGTGTGATATACCACCCACACGTCTGAAGATTCAACAAACCCATGTTCAGCTATTGCAACTAAATGAATTTACGAAAACACAAGTCCAACAATGCAAAATCTCAATCGAACGCACTGTATATTACTGTGGAATGCATTCACACGTTTCACTAGTAACATACGGAGAAATGGAGTTTCTGGCTGAAATTGGTCAAGAAGCTTGCAACAAACTACACCTTACCGGAATTTTCCAGTATGCACCAGGACTTACCATCGTTGGAATAAAAGCTAACTCTACAACCCATCGCAGCGTCATATTAGCAGGAAGTTTAACAATGGACGGGACGTGTAAAGGAACCCAATACTCAGACCCCTACGGAACCTGGAATGATGTCGTCGTACAAGGAATTCTCAGAGTTACCCTGATGGATTATTATGCAGTGGTAAATATAAATGAAAACAAAATCACCCTGCAATCCGGAATTTCCTGTGAATTAACAGGAGGACACTGTATGGATGTTGATGGAGGTTATACATTTTGGAGTCCGATACCAGCAGCCGATGACTGCAGCTTTAACCGTTACGATGTTCTTTACAATGGACCATCAAAGAAAGTACGAGATGAGACAAATCGATATGAGGTACTATATACAGTAAACACACCTGACGCAACATTTGCTCTAACCAGAAAAGGGACAAGAGTAAAGTGCGGACGTACTCTTCACCAAACAGAGCATCCTAAATTATTTATCTTAGAAGCAGCCGAAGATCTCAATTTGGCAAGACGGACCTCGATGGAAAATTTCGACATTTTCGCCTACATGAATACCAAGTTTGTTTATGTTGAAAGACACATCCGCGACCAGATGACACTCTTATACAGAAGAGTGTTACAACAAAGCTGTGACTTAGAAAGACAAGTATTAATGAACGCTCTCTCAACAGCCACACAAGCACCAGATGAGTTCGCTTATCAATTCATGAAAGGACCAGGCTATATGGCTGTAATAGCTGGAGAAGTCGTACATATAATCAAGTGTGTACCTGTTGATGTGATTGTCAGGAAAACTGAGGAATGTTACTTGGAATTACCAGTGAGCAGGACAAACGCTAGTCTCTTTTTGGCTCCAAGGACACATCTCTTGCGTCAATCAGGAACACAAATCAATTGCAATGTTTTAATACCAACTATGTATCGACTCGAAGATGCATGGTACAAATTCTTACCTGGGCCAATAGAAGGAGTAGCACCACCGAAAATAAAACCACAAACCAAACCAGATTGGAGATATGTCAATCCGGAATTTCTAGCCACCAGCGGAATTTACTCACAAGAAGAAATCAATCAGTTAAAGAATTATATCATGTTCCCAGTGGAAAAACCCGCAATTCTAAATGTTGTCGCTCGAAGTCTCGCTGGAGAACCAACTACTCGACAAGGGATGTCAATAATGAGCTTAATGGATGAAAATACATTAAAAGAACTTACCAACAACGCATGGGATAGAATTTGGAAGTCCTTCATGACATTCAGCACTGCAAGTGCAGGAGTACTCGGAGTACTAATGTTATTCCGACTAATAAAACTCATAGCAGATACCATAATCCACGGGTATGCTCTACATGATATGTACGGATGGTCAATCCATTTATTGGGAGCTATCTGGAGTTCAGTCACCCATTTGTTATTACACCTTAAAACCAAAGAAACAAAGATCGACAAGCCAGAGGAAAGAGAACCAAAGGCACCCGAAGAACTAGAGCCCAAGGAAGTTAAGATACCCATCTACCCCACATATAAATTTGGAGAATTGGTTAATGGAACCAGGGAACCCGAGAAATTTACTGTCGCATATACCTTGGCACAACCACAATAATTTAAGCAAACCCTCCAACTCTCATATGCTATATCTTTTTCAGACAAGTTAGAGAAAATGAATCCATGGCAATACGAACTACCAAGTGGCAGATTGACCTCAGATTACCTAAGGCAGAACGAAGCGGAAGTATTAGCATTCCTTAAAGGACTACGCTCAGCTCAGAGGATAGCCGGAGAAGGACCCATTGGATATTTCATCATACTCCCATGGTCACTACCAGCACCAGACCCACCTAGCACGGAAGAAGGAAAGAAGAATGTTACATATGACACGCCACGACCATATCCACCCAATGAGGAAATGACTGTCAACGCAGTTATGCGAGACTGGCCCAGTACCGTTACACCAGCTATAATGACCTGGTCAAGTACAGAAGAAATAACCACGGAAGAAATCAGGATCAAGCCAATTTCAAAGTTTCGACGATTCACCAACGCCATTAAGAGATCTCTGGGACTAGCCAAAACTAAGAGGGAGCCCGAAGAGTGTCCGGAATTATCATACCCTTTAAGGAGGAGCGTAATCCTCAATCCCACATGGATACATGAAACATCTTTGTTACAAGAAATAACCCCTACAATAAATTCAGCAAATGATCTCAGAGAACTTGAGGCATTGCCATTTTACTCGCAACCTTCCACATCTAACACACAAGAGCCAACCTCCTCATCGGAATCATTAACACTATAAATAAGAATATACCACCCTATAAAAATGCTTATATCAAACTCACTACAAAAACATATATATTACAGCCAATACACGAAAATCCATCATGTCCAGGGAAACGCATATCCCACGCCGAGGACCACCACCACCCAGACATTTAGATCTGTTATACAGCTCATGGTGCCTACGAGGAAGCGGCTGGCTTTTACTAGACGCACGAATGTTCCTCTGTGAAGGATGTCACTATAGACAGTTTGGGCAAAATGAGACAGGGAATTTCGAGTATCTGGACTACCACACCTTATATCACGCAGTCGAAAGTTTTTCTTTCGAGTGCCGAGAATGCGGGGTAATCGACATCTCGGCAGAAAACGCTGAGTGCTGCCGTACCTGTATCCTGCAGTTTCTAACGTCATGGAGTCAACTGGAGCGGTGGCATACGGTCCACGTCCACGGGGTTCCAGATCCTTTCAGCATAAATCCACTACCAATAATAGAATACCCACGAGCTCCAGATGAAGATCGGCAGATAACAACACCATCCCCGACTCCATCATCACCCTTACCTCCTTTAACTCCAGAGTTACCTTCACTACCCCCACCGTCACCAACCCCTTCTTCTATATCCTCAATATCCTCAGAAATTACACAGTTATTCCCTTAATTTACTTCCTTTCAATATAAATTATCACATATCCACTACAACGAGACCTGATCATCGACCTTCTAAGGACAACGAGAACTTCTACATCACGACTACATATCAGAAGACATCGAGAGGCCATGACTAATTCAACCGACAACGGAAAGAGAGAATTCAAAACAAAGTCACACGAGGACGTGTGGAAGGTCATTGCCGTTTCACCCACAATGACCTATCTCAACGGGGGAGGTGTTACATCTTACCATACCTACCTACCCTTTCCCTTTTGACTGTTCAACGTATTGATCGGTCACAATGCTGTCCTTTTCTTTTAATCAAGATACTGAAT